>CALYLW010001778.1:0-45000 GCA_944989445.1 Ampullaceana balthica
GACACGGAGGTGACAGGAAGTGTGTAGTGGTGAGAAGGTCAGAGAGAGAGAGGCAGATAGAGAGAGAATAAGAAGATGGCGGCTGAGTGTATGATTCCATTTTACGGACGTGATATTTACTCGATGTAAATTAATGTAAATAGAAGAAGTGATTAAAAGTTATGTTATTCAAACAGTGCCTCAGATATTTATTGTGAGACAGAGTGAATAAGGTCACGCCCACTCGGCTATGTGACAGGGATTTAGTAAAACAACCCAGTAAAAACAAATTTTTTGATTATAAATCCCTTTTATATGTGACATATCTAAAAGTATTGATTATGTTCAAACGCGACAAACATTTACAGACTGACACCGAGTGATATCCCCTGGCTTTAAAACCGGGGGAAGGGGCGGGAGAGAATGGACATCGATGGGTGGCGTCAACGCGTGAACTGAACTGGCACGTGAAAGAAAAAAAAACAAACCGTGAATTTAAATTACATATGTTATATTGAGATAAACTAAAAATGCATTAGTTTAATTCCGGTAAGTTTGATCAATCTGAAATTTTGATACAATACATTGTTAGGTGACACGAGTCTTTGTGCCAAATTTCAGCTCGATGGTATCACAAGAGGTGGGTCATTTTTGACATTTTGTTTTTCCGCCTTCCTGACGATGAACGACAAGATTTCGATGTTAATATAAGGGATTTAAAAATGAGGACATGTCCCTCTGCCGGACTTCTGGAAACACTATGTTTAGCCGAGTTTAAGCTGTGGTTGGCACAGTTGACAAATAATGCTCTGTGATTTCTGGCACATATTCGCTGTTGATGATCGGAAATATGCCCAGTCATTACATCAGCATTGTTATGTTATTGTGACCGACAGTCGGCTAGAAGTATGCTATCATATTCTTGTCTCTTTACGATAACCCTTTCAAAGCTTGCTGCGTATTTGGAATGTACCTGAACAAAACCTAAAATGATTCTTTAATGGTTACTTTTTTAAGTTTGAAAATCCACATGGTGCACCTTAATTCTCAATGGGGGCGCCAAAATCATGCTTGCCAACTGGTTTGTAATGAAGATATTTGAGGAGCTCCAAATTCAATCTTGCAAACGATATTTGAAATACATTAGTTTACATCAAAATAAATTTAAATAATTCATTTTAATATTCATTTTGGCACCCCACAACGTGGCGCCCGGAGAATATGTCCCCCCTCCTGCACCTCCCTAGCTACGCCACTGCAGGTTCGTGGTGTGAAATTTTGTCAACATCGTCAATGCTGTGACGGCGCAAAAATAGGGCTTCATTCTCCAACAAGAAAATAACTCATTGCAAACACTGGCAATACAAAAATATTTGTTACGTACAATGAGAAATTTATGATGCAAAGTATCACGGAAAACAACATATCTAGTAATTCATAGTGGGAATAATCACTTCAATATGGTCATTTGGCGTTCAAATCTCGTTGTTCATTGGCAAAGATTAGCTTAGATTCGTTTATGAATATTGAGAGACAAATTAATTTGTGTACATATTCCAGGGTAAGGGAAGGAAAGCGGGAAACTCTCTGGTCTCACAACTGTGGAAGTCGATACCACTAAACCATCTTATGTATTTCGTGGACGCCAAAACATTGCTTTTACTTGGAACCCAAAGGTATACAGGTTCAACGAAAGTGGACGAAACTAAGCTTAATATTAAGTTTTCGTAAGCTATAAGAGAGATTTTAAAATGTTGATGAAACTAATCTATTCAAGTCGTTGTTGAGTATACAAAAGATATTTGAATGCTATATTTACTTGTGATCAATGTTCCCTTTTAGCTTCCCGGGCGCGCGGCCGCACAGATGTTTGCACATGACCGACGCTGTGCAGCAGTTTAGAATGACCTCGCAGCACATTTTGTAAAAATATTGCACAAAAAATAGATGCTGTGCAACTTTGCACACAAGTTTTTTACTTTGCAAATGGATCAACGAACATTAGAGAGAACATTGCTTGGGATTCTCCTCACACTCTAAGATATTTAGAAGAATGTTAAAACATTTCTTTAAAAGTTTTCTTTCTCAAAATCTGTGCGGTTCTTGCAAGACAGTATTCGAGAGGCGAGAGATCCAACAGACATTTAATTTTGGAAACATGCTTGAGGGCAAGGCTCGAGATTATAAGGGTTACTCTTCAGTAACAATGAAGGTTTTCTATAAGACAAAACTTGACTCAACCTATGCTGTAACAATGTATAGCCGATCAGTTGACAATTTGGCCTCAGCCATCTTCCTACCCCCCCCAAAAAATTACACATATATGTGTCTGTGCGTGAGCATGAGAGACTGTGTTTGTGTGTAATGTATACTCTAACATTAAACCATATTTAAAAATGAATGGGTCTGAAGACAAAGCTCCCTAATCAAATCGCACGAGCTGACAATTTGCAGTGAACGTAACGAGGGGAAGAACTCAAGAGAAACGATAGTTGGTCACGCATTTGTGATGTTAAATGAAGAGGCTTTTATAAAAACACAGATTCGATGATTTTTATTTGAGTATTTATTTTGTTCACAACATTTCATGACAGAAAATGTTTTTAAATGAAATATCCTTTTTTTTTAGAAAGTGATTTATTGTTCATGCCATAACTGTTTTTAATAGTATACATAACATCATAAACTTGAAATGTCTTGCTATTGGCCATGCTTTATAGAACACAATAGATATTAGAGAATCTATGATAGGTCCAGGTGTAAGGAATTTACTACCTACACACAAATTTATATATTGTGAGGACACGGGGAGTCATCAGGTTCCGGAAATGCGTAAAATTGACCTTATAAACACAACCCACCAGTATGGTATCCCAACTAATCTGTTTTCCCGTCCGTGCTACTACGTGACGTGCAAAATTATTTGAAGAAGTTTTAATCGCCACCCCAACTTGTCTTAAGGATCGGAGGATACCATAAATTAATTGTAATACTCATATTCATGTAGATTTTAGATTATGAGGAATCAATAAAAAGTAGGGCTATGGAAATTAAAGATTAATCTCTCGATTAATCGTTAAAAATTTTAAAGATTAAATTATTTGTAAACGATTAATCAACCCATCACTTACAAATTATTAGAAGTCAAAAAGTTATTTTTAAAAAAGTGGATGATAAATAATAATGAATTTTCTGACGATTACAAGAACATTTTGGTTTTAAACTATTGACTGACGGGAATGTTCAAAATGTTGATAAAGTTTGCCTTCCATGGTTCTAACACTTCGCCTACTTATCAAACCAAATGAAAAGCGTATTAAGCTAATGGCATTAGCTGAATGTAACTCAGAGACAGAAAATGACGACAGCTCTTCTGATGAATTACTGCGCTTCTAAATGGAGATGAAAGTTCTGAATCCATTAACCCTCTACAATGGTGGAAACTTAATGAACACCGATATCCGATAATGTCATTCCTTGCCAAGACCGTTTTGTGCATACCAGTTACCTCAGTTCCATGTTCATCTCGGGTGGTTATATTGTCAATTAGACCCGCTCATCACTTGAAGCAAATAATGTCAACACAGTTGTCTTTTTGCTAGGAGTTTACCGGATTTCGGCTCCGGCAAATCCGGAATCCGGCCAATTAAAAAAATCTGGCTCCGGAAAAATGTTACTTTCTAAATCCGGCCAAATTTGGCTGGCCGGTTTTGTGATAAAATATATATAAGTATAATGGCTGCGGGAAATCTCGAATCCGGCAATTTTTAAAATCGGGCTCCGCTTCGGTTCGGCCGGATTTCACTTGATAAATCCGTTCCAATCCGGCTCCGCCCGAATTAAAAAAAATTTGAATCCGCTACACCCCCACTTTTTGCGTAGTTGGTTAAAAGATGACATATAAAGGAGACATTCCAGTTTATTTAGATTTTCAACAAGTGTTGCTTATGACGTTATAAATTTTAAGTTTGAGCTTTAATCGAAATGAAAGATTAATTAATCCTTAATTTTTCAAAAGTTTACGATTAAACTTAAACTAATTTAAATTAATTAATTAACAGCGCTAAAAAAAGAATTCCTTTTTTGTGAATCCACCCGTGTGTATACAAGTATTAAAAAATATTTTTCTTACATATGCATTTTCCCTGAATTATTTTTTAAACAGCATAATGCCTACATACCGCTATAGGATAATCTTAACATGGCAAGAAGAAATCAGACGTAGTTAAACTTAATTTTTTTAAAAAATATCAATTCCAAAATAAAATAACTGTAAAAAAATGTAATTTTTCTTGAAGATTGGTGTTGGTAAGCAATCAATTATTGAAGTTTCGCGGAGTTCAATAAGAAAACAAGGAAACTGGCCAACACTGCGAAGCTTGTCATCGCTGTCGTCTTGGAGGCTGCAGATATTCCACAGAAGACGCCACTCAACCGGTCGTGTTCATCTTGGGTACATCCGGGGCTGAAACAAACATGGAGGCAAGGAGGCTCGAGTTAAAACAATCATAATGAATGGTGTCATCAGCGTGTGTTAATGGAGTAACTAATGACCTGGTGGGTTATTGGATTGTTTTTAAAGAAAACAGTTATAAACACTTATACATCACAAAAAGAAAACAGACAAATGTAGATAAAAGAAAAACTATCCTGACGCACATATAATAAACGTCAAGTCAAAATGAAACCAAAATGATTATGATTTTAAGTGATGTCCCTTAGAGTGAGTCAGAGATAATTGAGGGTAAATATATATATGATATGGCTGGTTGTATTATTACTGACGTCTGGTGTATCAGACAATAACTTATTAAGGGTAGGTCTACATTAGTTCAGGAACTTAACACTACCATATGAGGACATATCTTTAGAAAAAGCCAAATGCTATAAGAAATTGTGTATGGTCCCATTTGCCCTGAAGAAATATGAAATGTCCGGTGCTGAACGGCCAAGCAACAACGGCAACAATTTTCTTTTTAAATCCCTTATATTAACTTCACCGCTGTCTCTCTCTGTCTGTCGTTCTTCGTCGGGCGGGCGGAAAAACAAAAGTAAAAAAATGACACACTTGCCGTGATGCCATCGAGCTGAAATTTGGCACACAGACTCGTGTCACCTAACAATGCATCGTATCAAAATTTCAGATCGATCGAACGTACTGTAATTAAATTAATGCATTTTTAGTTTATCTATATAAAACTATATGTAGCAGTCTCTATTGTTTACATTTTGCGGGTCACTTGATTTCACGCCAGCCATCTGTGACCACATCTCGTGTTTTAACCAGGTGGAATTCACTCAGTTTCATGCTGTAAATGTTTGTCGCGTTGGAACATAATCAATACTTTAAGTTCTGTCTCATATATAAAGATTTATAGTCAAAAACTTTGTTTTTACGGCGTTGTTTATTACGTCAGTTTTGTCGTCAACTGCTTTTAAGCTGCTGGTTAATAGCTTTCAGCCCTAATTTCTTTTTAAAATTGACATCTTAGTTAGACGAAAAGTTCCACTTTTATGTATTTTATTAGTATTTGCAGTGTTTAAAATAAAAAAAATGTATGATTTTATAATGTCAACTGGTAGATATTGACAATTAATTTGTTTTGTATTTGACCAACATCGACTACTGGAGATAACAAAGATAACCAAGACATTAGTTAAGTTGTTGTCAAGTCAAACTAAAAAGTGGAAGCGCTTGATGGCAATGTCACAATAAACACAAATAATCGTTCTAACGTTCATTGTGTTACATTTAAATTCCTGCAGTGGAGTAGACTGACCTTTACATGTATAACATTGTATCCATTTAATGTGTACTTACTCTTTCTCTCCTTTGTTATCTGTGAGACACTTGGTCACGTTCTGAGAGCGAAGTACCTCGCAGGTGAACTTCTGGTAATCGCTCACTAGATGAATATCAGAGACCAGTGACCACTGCACGTCCAAGACGAAGCAGTCCGCCTTCAGCCTCATAACACAGTGAGGCGATGACATGTTTAGCACGGCCTTAAAAGAGTCTTTAATCTTGACAGCCTTGCAGGCCTCAGACCTCACAAACTCATTATCTGACTCGCTGCAGTTAACACTGGCATTTAAAAGAAAGTAATTAAAAACCAAATGTTCACTGAAAAATATCAACTAAAGTATGGTATGTTATTTATTTTCTCTTAAACATGAGTGGTGCACCACAATGGAGTTTTGTGTGTGGGGTTGAGCTACAGTAATGATAGTTTGTGTAAGTGTAAGTTGCGCTTCAATTATGATAATTTGTGTGTGGGTACTTGAGCTACGATGAGGATAGTTTCTGTGTTTGTAAGTTGACCTACAATTATCATAGTTTGTGTGTGAATAAGTTGAGCTACAAATATGATAGTTTGTGTGTGTGTAAGTTGAGTTAAGATTATGATAATTTGTGTGTGGGTAAGTTGAGCTACACTTATGATAGTTTGTGTGTGTGTCAATTGAGCTAAAATTATCATAGTTTGCTGTGTGGGTAAGTTCAGCTACAATTATGTTATTTTGTGTGTGTAAGTTCAGCTACAATTATAATAGGTTGTTTTTGTGTGTGTTATTTGACCTATAATTATTATAGTTTGAGTGTTGGTAAGTTGACCTACTAGTATGATAGTTTATGTGTGTGTATAAGTTGAGCTACAAATATGACAGTTTGTTTTTGTGTAAGTTGACCTACAATTATGATAGTTTGTGTCTGGGTAAGTTTAGCTGCAATTTAAATAGTTTGTGTGCGGGTAAGTTGTGCTACAATTGTGATAGTTTGTGTGTGTGTAGGTTGAGCTACAATTATGATATCTTGTGTTTTTGTACATTGAGCTACAATTAGGATAGTTTGTATGTGTGTAGGTTGAGCTACAATTATGATATATTGTGTTTTTGTACATTGAGCTACAATTAGGATAGTTTATGTGTGTGTAAGTTGAGCTACAATTATGATATCTTGTGTTTTTGTACATTGAGCTACAATTAGGATAGTTTGTGTGTGTGTAGGTTGAGCTACAATTATGATATCTTGTGTTTTTGTACATTGAGCTACAATTAGGATAGTTTGTGTGTGTGTAGGTTGAGCTACAATTATGATATCTTGTGTTTTTGTACATTGAGCTACAATTAGGATAGTTTGTGTGTGTGTAGGTTGAGCTACAATTATGATATCTTGTGTTTTTGTACATTGAGCTACAATTAGGATAGTTTGTGTGTGTGTAGGTTGAGCTACAATTATGATATCTTGTGTTTTTGTACATTGAGCTACAATTAGGATAGTTTGTGTGTGTGTAGGTTGAACTACAATTATGATATCTTGTGTTTTTGTACATTGAGCTACAATTAGGATAGTTTGTGTGTGTGTAGGTTGAGCTACAATTATGATATCTTGTGTTTTTGTACATTGAGCTACAATTAGGATAGTTTGTGTGTGTGTAGGTTGACCTTCAATTATGATAGTTTGTGTTTGGGTAAGTTTAGCTACAATTATGATTGTGTGTGGGTAAGTTGAGCTATAATTATGATAGTTTGTGTGTTGGTAAGTTGGCCTAAACGTACGATGGCTTGTGTGTGTGTAAGTTGAGCTACAATTATGATAGTTTGATAGTTTGGGTTAAACCTTGAAGTTATCAAAATTCGTTTTGTGTGTGGAAATTAATTTTAACAAATAAGCTTTTAAAATCTTCATTATTTTAAAATGAAATAAACATATTATGCTAGCAGTGATTTCTTATCGAATGTGTTTTAGTGGGCTTCTCCCTTTTTGCCCACTTTATCTATTATGTTTATTTGACACACTTTGAAATCAACAAATTGACTTTCAAAGTCGAAGGTAGTCAGTGGCGTAGCTAGGGCGGGGGGGGGGTCCTCCCCGGGTGGCACACATATTGAGTGCGGCATTTGTGGGCATTTTAATAGTACACCCATTTTCAACAACCATCATTTTTCTTTTGAAGGGGAAGACCGATCTGGAACAAAATTAATCGTAATTTCGAGTCTCAATTAACGGGTCGCATAACTTTTGTTTGATTGCTTAGTGGTTGGTATAACTAACACAAAGACGTTCAAAAATTTAAGATCGCTCAAACAAGGTATCGATCTGTTTGAAAAATTAAGCGTTATAAGTTATAAGCCACAGATGACGCTTTTATATGAAAACTACACACAAAACATATCACAGCAGGGCCGAATAATAGCAATATATAAATAAATATTTGAATTATGACACGAATATGAAAGTACTCAAATATCTCCTTTAATAAATACCACAATAGGAATAAAAAATTTCGAAAAAAAACATACTTAAAAATTTTAAGCGTCTTGGAAAAATTGGTATCTGAAGAAGTAACTAGTAAAACGAGCTCAGATGCTGGAATTTTACTCTATTCAATTCACACTTTTTCTTATCTATGTTATCTCAATTTATGGGCACTCATCCTTTTTTTAAAATTATAGCAAATCCATTTCATGGAACAAAGCGATTTGCTAATAAAAAACGGTGTTATATGAGCCAAACAATAGTGTGAAGAGTTGGAGATATCTTCTGAACGCCGAGTTAGGAGAAAAAATATGAGTAGGGAAAATTCTGAAGACGTTGTTCTATCTTTAAAACAAGAAGTCCAAAGAGAATTGTTTTTATCCATTGATATAATTGTAAAAATAATAAAAGAACGCCTTGATCAGGTGTATATCCTTGAAAGAAAGTATTAGTGTAAAATACCATGTAAACTACTAAATGAAGAATTTGAATATCAAATAAATTACTGTTTTGATATTTATAAAGAAATTAACAGAAAAAGGATCCAGGTTTTTATGGCTGTTCCTACATTACAAGAAGAGGCATTACGTTAGAAAAACGGGAGGAAAGACCCCTTGATCTATTAAAATTTATTCAACAGTTTAGATTGGAAAATTTTGTACTTAACATTGTAATTTTGCTAAGAATTTTTTTTCATCAATTGCTATCAGTTGTGAAGGGAGCGTCTCAAAATTGAAGTTGATAAAAAATTATCTTTTTTCCACAATGAGGGAATTAAGACTACAAAATCTTGCATCATTTTCTATAGAACAAGATATTGCAAATAATTTGAAATTTTGAAAGCATAATACACGATTTTTCTACTATGAAAGTTAGTAAATTAAATGTATAAATGTTTATATACTAATGTATACAATTTCTTTGTTTGTAAAAAAATAATAAGACTTTATCTATAAATACAAAATAAAATCATATTAATTATTAATGCTTTCATAAATATGGCATGCAATGGTAAAAATGTTTCCCACCTTTACTTCGCTTCAATTAAATTTATTTATTGATGTTTATTAATTTAAAAAAAACCATCCAATGCTTGACCTAAAGGGCTATCCATAAATGACGTCACCCTATTTTGGCTGATTTTCAACCCTTCCCCCCTCGTCACACGTCGTCATAAAAACTTAGACGCTTTTTTCAATATGACATCACAAAGTTTTGCCCCCCACCCCCATAATAGCCGTATTTTCTATTTGAAAATGAGCATGTTTCAAATTAATTTTTTGTCATTTAGGCTGTACTATAATATCGTAACATGCGTGAAGCCATGTAAAACGTCATAATAAGTCAGTAATCAAAAAGTGAAACTTTTATTTAAAGTTGCGCGTTTTGATGTGACGTCACATTTATCAAACACACCCCTCTCGTCTCACATCGTCACTAATGTGTGAATCCCCACCTCCCTTAGGTGCGTGACGTCATTTATGGACGGCCCCTAAAAAGGGCGGCAAAATGGAGACCGCCCCTGGCGGCAAAAGTTCTAGCTACGCCACTGAAGGTAGTTAATAGATAAAAAACATTTTCAATTCATTGAGCCTGCGATTTGCAATGAATTATTTAAAGTCTGCAGCTTGCCTGATCTTTTAAAATTAGCTTCTTAAATCTTATAGTTTTCATTTTCATTACATCATTTTGCTTCAAATGAATAATCAAGTTGTTTTAAATTTTCATATATCATCTAGGGCTGGTGAAATTAACTATTGATTTTTCGATTAATCGCTAAATTTTTTAAAGATTAAATTATTTTTAACAATTAATCGAACCATCACTTGGGAGTCAAAAGTAAAAAAAAATAATAAAAAATAGCGGCCGATAAATAATAAATTTCCTGACGATTACACAAACAATTTGGTTTTAAACTATTGACTGACGGGAATGTTCAAAATGATGATAAATTTTGCCTACCATGGTTCTAACACTTCGCCTACTTATCAAACCAAATGAAAAGCGTATTAAGCTAATGGCAGTAATGGAGTTTTACTCAGAGACAGAAAATGACGACAGCTCTTCTGATGAATTATTGCGTTACAAAATGGAGATGAAAGTTTCTGAATCCATTAACCCTCTACAATGGTGGAAAATTAATGAACACCGATATCCAATAATGTCATTCCTTGCAAAGACCGTTTTGTGCATCCCAGTTAGCTCAGTTCCATGTGAATGATTGTTCATCTCGGCTGATTATATTGTGAATTAGATCCGCTCATCACTTGAACCAAATAATGTCAACACACTAAACTTGTCTTTTTGCGTAATTGCTTAAAAGATGACATATAAAGGACACATTCCAGTCTTATTTCGATTTTCTACAAGAACGTTTAATAAGTTTTTCTTATGACATCATAAATCTTAATTTTTTTGCTTTAATTGAAATCAACGATTAATTAATCGTTAATTTTCCAAAGTTAACGAGAAAATTTAAATGAATCGATAACAGCCCTAATATCATCCGGAAAATGAAATAGTTGTGGTGACACTGGTATTCCAAATCAAACAATAATTTTAAGGGGGTAAAATACAAGGCTGTCAATGGGTAAGATCCATATAATTTAATTAAAGGTCTTATCTATTGATGTCTGGTCGTTTGATATACTCCATGGTTTTAATGAATTAACGGCATTTAAAATAATAGTAATCTTTTAACTTAACTTATGATAACACTTGAGCAGAACATATGTCTCATACTAGTTCTGTTCACACTTTAACTAACTGTATAGGTGGTGATATAGTTTTAAAAAATCTTGATGAGGTTTAACATTTTACATATATATCCTATATAATAAAAGGCAATTTTCTGTGCGGTCATCAAAAGCGATTTGTCCCTCAACCTCCTACAGACTCCTACAGCCTATTACTGGCGGAGAAAAATTAAATCTCATTTAAATCTTGAACGACGTTAAAAACGAGTTATTTTGGTGCATTTTTTTCCAAGAGTTTATTTTGAATGGTGAGCGTTGGGATTTCTAGTCAAAACATTGTTTTTACGGGTTATTTATTACGTGTGGGGTGGGGGAGGTAGGGTCACTGGACAAAACGGCGATGTGGGGGGGATGGGGGAGGTAGGGTCTCTGGACAGACGGGGGTGGGTAATATTGTTATAATTATGATGTATAGTATTTGTGTGCTGATACACATGGATGGCCGGTCGAGACAGCGGGTCTCTCGACAAACCGCGGCGGAGAAGAGGTAGGGTCTCGCGACAACCACGGTGTTCAGGGGGGGGAGGTAGGGTATCTGGACAGACCATGGTGTGGGGGGAGGTAGAGTCTCTGGAAAGACCGCAGTGTTGGGGGAGGTAGGGTCTCTGGACAGACCGCGGTGTGGGGGGAGGTAGGGTCTCTGGACAGACCTGCGGTGTGGGAAAGGTAAGGTCTCTGGACAAACGGGGGTGGGTAATGTTGTGATGTGCTACCATGAACTTCACATGTCACCTTACATTTATTCCCGTCATTGGACGGGCTTTGTTGCTAGTAGTTAATAATGATCGGCCTTTGAAACACACTTTTAATCATATTAATGTTATATTTATTGATGAGAATCTTAATGGGATTCTTAGTTTTCAATTAACTAATTCCTACTATCTTCTTATATCTCCAACACTTTTTTCTGCAAAAATGGAAATCCAAAAACTTAAAACTAATGTTTAATTTAATGTAAAATTAGTTTTAAAGTTTAAGGAGCTCTCTATTTCTAGATACAATATTATGTAATGCTTGGAGCGGTTTGGATACTCTTGTAAAGAATAAGAGTTAAATAATTAATATTTACGATAAAAATAACGTAAATGCAGAAAATCGGCCTTTCAGAACGTCTACACTACACGACCGAAAGAAGCGTTTACCACGGTTCCGCTTCAGACGAAAACAGCAGTGTAGCAGGGGTATGTGCCTACCGAGCAGAACCCATGTTTGCCACCCCCTACCCCGACCCCGAATGTGAATGTTCATTCTCTTTTAGTTCGAACTCTAGGCTCTTAGGACCCGGTTCATTTTATCGCATGCGAGCCTCATCAAGAGGGCATTGCCATAGAGGTACTCCTCTGCAGGTACCGGGACTTCTCGTCCTATCTCCCCGCACAGATCGGGGCACTCTTTGAGTACGTGAGCCACCGTCTCCTCCGGGTGGCCACATGGCCGACAGGCCAGTTCCCTTCTAGTGTTAAATTTGTGCTAGTAGCTCCGTATGGAACAATGTTCAGTTCTCAGTCTAGTTATGAGCGTCTCTTTGCTTCGTCCAATTCTCCACCAGAAGTCGCTTTTGCTCGGTCGCGGCATGTAAAGGTATACTTTTCTGGCTGTGCTACCAGATGCCCAGCCCTGAAGCCATTTCACTCGGAAATGGTCTTTAAGCCACGATCTGACCCCCAGCTGGGTCATCGGGCGGTCGGGTTGGGACTGAGCTGACCCATCTCTCGCTAGCTTAATTACCCTGTCTAAATGAGGCTCACCACTGTAACCAGTGATATACTGAAGGATCACATTTCCGCCTCGTGCTAGGATTTCACCTACTGTTTCCAAAATGAAACTGACCGTTTTCGCCTCCAGAGAGGATTTACCCACAGTCTCGAGCAAAAACCGTGAGTCGGTGAAGACTACGACGTTCCAGAAAACCTTTCTTCTTGCTAGTCATCGGCGCACTTCTTTCAAACCCCCGCAGATCGCATCCAGTTCGGTGTCGTGACTTCTGTATGTGGCTCCGCACGGCTCTGACAGTTCAATACTGTCAGGTCCATGTTAGGGGTATTGAATCAGTACTACGTATCCACTTCTGCCATCTTTGAAACGTTAGCCGTCCGTAAAGACTCTTACCACGCTCTCGCCATAAGCCTCGATTGTCTTCCGGGTTGTCGTTTCACTTGAGCTCAACGGGACTGGCTTTTGTCACCGCTTTATTTGCCAGTGTCAAACGTAGTTCAGGCAATTCAAAGCTTTCATGTGGTTCTCTAGCTGGGACCAGTTGCATTCGTTCCCTGTGCTTGATTATGGAGACTGAGTCTTCTAATTCGTGGACCATATCCATAAAGGATGGTTTTTCAGTCGTGTCCACTTTACCCATCTGTCTTGTAATTGGAAGCATGGTTCGTCATGCTCCAACCTATGGTACCACTCTACCGTGGTAATGATTGCCTTTTATCGCCTTATCGCCAGGTTTTCTACGGTCGACATAACTTCTACGGTGGCTGTAGATGTGGTACGTAACGCCCGCATAAAAAACGTAGAGCTTGGTTTAGTATTTGGTCCAGTTCCTATAGAGCCGTACGGCTAGCAAAGGCCTGGACCGAGAGGCTGTAGTCAATGGCACCCCCCCACACAACCGAAAAAGAGAGCTCTCAGTAGTCTTGCGTCCGCACCCCAACTAGTGCTAGCTGTAACGTGTGATTAACATGATTTGTAAAGAAGAGGTCACGTGAGTAATAAACGCGGGAAGAAAGGATCCTTCCCATTGGCTCAAAGGGTTGGGTGAGGAGTTGTCAGAGGAGTTCCATAGTGAAAGGACGGAATGTGTGTGTGCCTCAAGACTTCCACGTTGTATAACCTCACATATATATGTTCTGTAAATAGTATACATATTTAAGTTGTCTTATTGAAACAAGTTTTTCAGTGGATTATTGTGTACAAGATTATGTGTTGAGAGAACGCCTACAAGAGAGTTACATATTAAATAAGTATAACCAGCCACAGTTACATTGGTGTCGAAGTAAAAGTGATTGCCATTAAGCATACGTTCTAAGTGAACACAGTACAAGAAATTTGATAAAGAAGGTTTCAAGGAAGATACAAGTATTGGATATTTCAAAAAGGAAAGTATTCATTAAAAGAATAAATATTAGCAGCTATCGTATTTTGTGAATATTCAAGTTCGTAAGAAGCTGTGAATAAAAATTTTGTGGTTCAATGAAAATACAAGAATATTTCAAGATGGCGGAATAAACGCACATGGTCACGGCGTGCGGTGTATAAAACTAGGGAACCTAGTTGGTTCTACGTCACAGTCGACGACAGTACAAGTGTGCTACTAGGCTTACTGTATGGTGACACACGGTGAACATATATATGTCGTGACGTTAACAAGCTCACAGCTAGTTGATTCCAGGAAATATTTGTAAATTTAACAGTGAATTGGAGAAGCTATGGACAATTAACAACTGTGTCAGTGTGAATTATAACTAAAAGAACGGAATTATTATCCATTCATTGTGTGAAGAGCTTGATAATTGCAATTTTGGATTAATGGAGTGAACTAAATTGTTTAAAAACTACTCGAAAATTGAAATTTAATCAAGTGACTTTTATTCAAAACAATTGGACCATTAGATATATTTTGTCAATCTGAAGGAGCGTATATATAAAGTATACTAAAGATCCCGTGTGAGGATTCTTTTGTTGTCTCATCTTGTCAAGGCTAGATTTCATGGTTTAAACGTGTCACTCATTTGAACTTAACATTTTGAATTCAAGATTTTTCATTTGGAAGATTTATAACTTTATCAATATATACCTACATTCCTTACCAAGTTGCTTAACTCATATTATTCAATCAAACAAAACATGGATTACTACGAAAAATTTACTTCCATAGCTAAAGAGATCGGACTAAAAGGAAACGAAATGAGAGATTTCATTGAAGAAAAAGTACAAATAGCTAAAGCTGAAGAAAGAGAAAATCAAAAAATTGCTGAAGAGAAAGCAAGAATTGCTAAAGAAGAAGAAAAGCTAAGAAACGCTGAAGAAAAATAAAATAAAAAAGAGGCTGAAGAAAAAGAGAGGCAAAGACTCATAATTGAAAGAGAACTTGAACAACTTAAAATTGACAAGTTAAAACTACAACTTGATTTAGAGAGTGGAGGCCTCAATCCTGGTAATGAAACAAATAGAAGTTCAGCACCAAGGGATACTATCAAAGTAAGAAAATATGATAGCCAGATAGAAAAAATGGATGTTTATCTGGATTATTTCGAATCCATAATGGCTATGAAAGGCTATAATGAAGAAGATTGGCCAGCACAATTGATGACTTAACTAACTGGAGAAGCCTTGAAGCTTACAACAGTATAGCCAAAGAAGACAAAAGCTATATAAAAATGTCAAGAAGGCAATTCTATGTCATTTTGGAAAGTTAGAAAATGATTATAGAAAAGAATTTCATGAAATGAGAATCAAGATGGACAAAGATCCACAGATCATAGTGCATGAAGCACAAGTCAAACTAACAAAATGGCTGGAACTGACAGCAATAGATACGAGCAATCCAAAGGCCATACTAGACATGGTGTTAATTGACAAGTTTTTAGAAAATGCAACACCAACTCTATTCACATATTTAACTGATTAGAAAGTTCGTACTCAAGCAGAGCTAACAAATGCATTACGAACATTCAAAGACTCTCATCCGAATGTGGAAATGGATAAGAGACAAGATATATTTGCAGCAATACAAATTAAAAGTCAAGAAACATGTCAAGGGTGAGAAACTAGAGTTTGCCAAACCAAGACAACAGACAAACTATTTGCTGGTACTGCAACAAGCCAGGACATATGGCAAAGCAGTGTTACCACAATAAAGGACAACCAAATAGGGTGTCACCTAATGGCAGCCCTATAAGAAAGAAAACAGAAGAAAAATCAAGACAAGATCACTTTGAAAACAAAGGTAGCCAAGCATTGAGAGAAAATATAATCATAATTCCAGACATAGAGATTATGATCAAAGTAGACAATCATGGAAAGACAGATACAATCATAATTCCATGAATAGAGATTATAATCAAAACAGAAGATCATGGAGAGGCAAATACAATTTTGATTCCAGAAAAAGAAATTATTATCAGCCATGGAGAAAGAATGAAAACCAAGACATGACTGATAGAAGAAAAATGAATCAAGAAGAAATAAGCACTTGTGACACTTTAGCCACTATGAAAAATCAAGTATATGATAAAAGGGATGAAGACAATAGTAGAAGAGATAAAGATGGTACTGGTGAATCTGAAACAATTTGTGTGAAATCATCTGAATTAGGAAGAACAATTGGTTGTGTATTAAGCAAAATCAAAGACACAGATACAAAAAATATTTTTCATATAAAAGTTTCTGACAGTGACTCATCTGGTCGAAATTCTATTGAACTATCAGGAAGCAAAAATGACATCTCAAAAGCTAAACAACTGATTCAAGATGTTGATATTGATATTGTGAATTGACATAATCGAAGTCATGGTTGGTGAATTAATGAACATTTAACAGTCTGAAGAAACATTCAAAGCCCATCGATTTGAATTCATACTGTATTAAAAAGACATTCTGTGAATTCCTAAATGTTACAATTAGAGACTGTAAATATATTAATATTTTTAATCGTTGAACAATGGACAAGGAACAGTGTTTGAATTCCACTGGATTATTAGTTAATTTTAATAATATTGATTGTTAAAAACATTTTAATTACACAAATCTACACATGTGTTTAAAATTCCATTTTCATTTTTGCAGCACAGGTAGACTGTTACAGTCTTACAGAATTTTTCTTTTTGATTTTTATGTCTAGATGTTGTATGCAAGGCAATTAATGTTCATTGATGAACATTGATGATAAATATTTGAAATTTGAATATAGATATAGATTGATTTGATTTTATGAAGACCAAAAATGTTGTAGTTCATAAACATTTTTTTGAAGGATGGGGTGAATGTCACGTGTGATTAACATGATTTGTGACGAAGAGGTCACGTGAGTAATAAACGCGGGAAGAAAGGAGCCTTCCCATTGACTGAAAGGGTTGGTTGAGGAGTTGTCAGAGGAGTTCCGTAGTGAAAGGACGGAATGTGTGTGTGCCTCAAGACTTCCACGTTGTATAACCTCAAATATATATGTTCTGTAAATAGTATACATATTAAAGTTGTCTTATTGAAACAAGTTCTTCAGTGGATTATTGTGTACAAGATTATGTGTTGAGAGAATGCCTACAAGAGAGTTACATATTAAATAAGTATAACCAGCCACAGTTACACAAGCCAGTTTCTTTACCATGGACAGTTTAGCTGTGACTTTGGCACACAATTCACGTACATGGTTATGTAATTGGACTTTCTGATCCAATTTGATTACCAAGTACGTTTGCATCTGATCCCAATTCAACCTTTCCCCGCATATCTGAAGAACCACCTCATGATTCAGAGCATTTCGTCCATTTGTGAAAATGGAATGGACCGTTTTCTTCGTGTTAACCACTAAGCGCCATCGGTTGGCGTAATCTTCGATTTGATTCAGATCCTCCTGCAGCTGGTTCTGCAGTGTTGCAACGTCTTTTACAGAATTCCATATATTCAAATCGTCAGCTAACATGGCATTCTGTGACTCGAGAATGTCTTGTAGGTCGTGGACGTAGGCTATGAACAATTTACGACTGAGGGCGGACCCCTGCTGGAGTCCGTCCTCCAGGCGTGCTTAGCTAGATAATGTTTCTGCAACTCGAGTTTTGATCGTGAGGAACGATTTTATCCAGCTGTAAATGTTTGCAGTGACACCTAACTGCTGCAACTTATAAAGTAGCCTTCCACGCCCCACCTTGTCATATGCATATGCTTGATTCAGATCGAAGACCAAAGCAACGGCGTGATTCCTCAACTGGAGTTCGTTTGTTATTGTCTGAATTAAACGGAGAGCCTGGTCCATCGGTTGGCGTCCCTTTCGGAACCCCCCTAAGTCATTGGAATGCTTTTAGTCTTTTCGAGGAACCAGTAGAGTCGTGCGTTCACTAACCTATCAGCTACTTTCCCCACACACGATGCGAGGGTAGTTGGCAATTAGCTAGACGGGTATTCGTCTACACTGCCATTCGTCAGATCAGCTCAATCCGTCATTACTTAACAGTTAGTGCAACAAAAACTCTAGTCTGTGCTCTTGTACTAGCTCGTATGGATTACTGCAATTCTCTTCTGTCAGGTGCGCCAAAACAATGCATTGAAAAACTACAGAAAGTTCAAAATTCAGCTGCCAGACTGGTGCTCAAGGTAAAAAACATGACCATGTTACTCCACTTCTTCACTCACTTCATTGGCTGCCTATACAAGCCCGTATTGATTACAAACTGGTCGTTCTCTGTCACAACTTCTTTTCGGACTCATGCCCATCGTATCTTACTGAACTTTTGTCGGTCTACTCACCCACTCGCCAGCTACGCTCTTCTGCAGACACACGCGTTCTCTCTGTTTCTACGACACGCACCAAAACATTTGGTGAAAGGTCGTTCTCTTTTTGTGCAGCCAAACAATGGAATTCTCTACCATTACACATACGTAGTATTCAAACAACCAAGTCCTTCAAGACTGCACTTAAGACACATCTTTTTAACATTTATTTTCAAAATTAATGAAACAACATTTCTTGTAAATGATTAACGTAGCTTATGTATAATGTACTGTAATTTTTGTGTTTGTTATGATATGAAAGTTAATTTAATATTTATAGGTATGTTATTTCTTTCATGTAAAGCAGCGCTGTGAGCCCAGTTCCTTACTGAGATACAGCGCTATATAAATAATCTATTTATTTAATATTATTCATTCGCCTGGTTTCCCCTCTTTGGAAATTGGGGTTATTGTGGCCTTTTTCCATAGCTTCGGCAGCTTGCCTGTTGTCCAAGTTTTATTAATAAAACTCAATAGTTTTATTCAACCTTTCGTGCCCAGGTGCTTGAGCATTTCATTGTGAACCTGGTGCTTTGTCAGCCTGGCACTTATTGAGAGCGCTTTGCAATTCTGTCATTGTGAAGGGTGCCGAGAAAACCTCTAGTTGAGGGCCCTTGCTTTGTCTCCTTGAGCCCGCCCTGCGCATTTGGGCGATCTTTCAGCTAAATTCAGATCTGGCATCTTTCATGTTCACCTGGGCAAAGTGTTCAGCGCACGTGCACGCTTTACTTCCCTAGCCCTTTGTCGTCGCCAAAGGGGTGTGGTTTTTGGTTTTGTCTGCGACTGATAGTGCATCTTTGAGCCGCCTAACTTCCCTCCGTCTATGAGGTCGAGTTTTTCGCACGTATTTATCCAATTTGCCTTCTACGCTTTGTCGACAGCTGCCCGGACTTCAGCCGTCAGTCTGTTGTATGCCCTGCGAGCTTCGGGCGTCTTCGGCCTGGCGTCCTCTTTCTGTGCTTTCGCTCGTTGTTTCCCCAAAACTGCCAAACTCTTGTCCCAGTAAGGTCTGAACTTCTGTTTTCCATTTGTTTTTGGGATCGTTCGCCTCGTGAACCCAAGAATTTTGTCGATTAACTTCTCATAGGTGGTATCTATGTTGTCTCCTGCAAAATCCAGCGGAACGAGCTTGGCCTCGCTCTCGGCCTCGTTCTTACGCAAATAAGCCTTACCGAACAGCCAATGTCCTCTCTCAAATCGAGGTTTGCCCGCACCTAGTACAAATTCGATCAGGATTGGAAGATGATTACTTCCTACTTCTTTAAATAGTTCAAGTCTATGGTTTGGCTCTAGGTCAGCTGATATTAGCGTTAGATCTGGGCGGTACTCCGTGCTGTGTCCTGTGTGCAGCAGTGTCGGCTCACTGTCTGCATTCTGCAACCTGATGAGATTCGTACTGATACAGACGTCCTCGATAGAGTGGCCTGACGCGTTCCGCTCGGCGTAGCCCAAGTCAGGAGACTGTGCATTAAAGTCTACTATTACCGTTCTACTAAAAGTGATGTCTTCCCCAATTGGGAGTGTAATTGGGTTCCTGGGCGTATTATAGACGTTAGTGATTGTAAAGCCAACGTCGCCTTTGAAAACTCTCATGGTAGCTGTAACACTTGACTTCAAGTAACTCCATCGTTAAATCGTTCCGGAAATAGATAGTAGTAGTAGTGCTTTTATTTCGTTATTAAGATTGAATTTTATTTTTCTCCTTTTCCTCATTGCAGGATCTTTGATGTATAAAAATTTTTAGCCATGCGAAGCTAAAAATCCAAGAAAGCTATAGATTAGTCAATTTTGGTGTATTCGTCATTGCTCGTTATCAATTTTTTAAATTAAATTAATTTTTGATACGCTCCTCTCAAAGCTGGCATTACTGATGGCAGTTTTAATGAATATTTAAAGTAATGGTATTATATTAGGCATGGTAACTTGGAGCCTAAAAATCTTAATAAACTTGAATAAATCATATCAGCTTAAATTCAATAATTCATTTTGAAGTAAAATAGTCCTAGCTTGACAATGTTATGAGTGATATATACTCTAATTTAAAGGGATTTTAAAATAAAATTCCAGTAGATTAGCTGGTGTACGAAAGTAATACTTGTTTTTCCGAATAATATAAATGCCAAATCCTCACGTGAATTTCTACAGCAATGTCATCTTACAAAGAATGCAACTTCCTTCTCAACTGTTTATCTAGATAACATAGCTACATATGTTTGCTTTGATCACCAATAGTTTGCTCTCTCGTTCTTTGACTAGAAGTTTCAATTAAAATGATTACGTATCTACATAAAAGTTTAGCAAACATTAAATTATCCTTTAACTATTCCAGTAGTTTCTCTGTAAGCCGCATTTGCATAGCATTTTTAGCACTATAATTTCGGGCATCATTGACTTCATAAATTATGTTTCCAAATTGAATAGAAAGAAAAAAGATCTCAATGTGACAAATAAAAATCCTGCGTTTGTTCGTGTGTTTAGTTGTTCGTCTGCCTCTGTCAGTTTCTATATAGCTTTCAAAATAACCACAAAGCTGCTCCATGGTACATTCACCATTTTATATCCCGATTTCTGAAGTCAAATGAATTAATGCCTTGACTGTAGCAGCAATTCATTTTTTAAAATCCTTTATATTAACTCGTGGTGTCTGCGGCCGACCGACCGACCGACCTTGCTTGCTTGCTTGCTTGTCGCCAAAACTTTTGATCGATTTTTAACCCACTTGCTCGCAAGATAGCGAGCTGAAATCTTGCAGGCAGTTTTGTACCGATGATAAAAACAATGTATCAAAATTTCAGATCGATCGCATGTACCGTAATTAAATTATTGATTTTTTAGATTATTTTATTTATTCCTATGTATCATGCTATTTTTTGAGATAGAGCGTCGCGGTGCGTATTATATTGAACAACCTTTCTGTCGCGCAATAAGGTGCGTATTTTACTGACAACACTTTTTATAAACCTATTCCTGATCGGTGCGCATTATATTAAACACGTTTTACGACACAACTGCAATTTTGTATTTTTGGATGGTCTTGCGCTGCGTGTTATAATGAACATTCTTTTAGTTACGTCTCATACGTAAAGGATTTATAGTCAAAAACTTGGTTTTTTACGGGTTGTTTTTATTCAATGGTGAGTGGACTTGGAAAAGAATGCGTAAAACGTTTTATTAAACCAAAAATAGTTTGAGAGCTCGTTTCAGTTGGAGCAGCACGTAAATAAATCAGGTTTAATGAACTGTTTGAGCAAAGAATTAATTAAAAATTGATATTGGTGTCTTTGAGACTTTATTGAGCTCATGTATACTTTCCAGCCACGAAGAAGTATTAACTCACTTTGGGTCTTGGCGGTCAATTATTTTAAGACGATAACATTTTAAAAATAATTTTAGTTATGTCATAAGTAGATTTATCTTTGTTTCAATGACATTTTTGAAAGATTCTACCAGGTCTATACTTTCTGATTTTAAGCCTTACATATCGCACAAGAGGACTTAAATATTTGATCCTTTTGTGAAATGTATGGAGAGCTAACGAATACAATGAAATACTATTTTATATCTTTTACCAGAAAGATGATTTTGGGCGAACGGTATATTTTAAAACTGCAATGAGCTGATGTTGAATTTGAGGTGTAAAGTTCTTAACCCTTTTTCACATGATGTTTTTGAAGCACTGGATCGTAATATGTTAGAAGATGCATCTGTACACCAACAATAATACAAAAGGAAAGTAAAAAACAAACATTAACTAAAGAAACGTAGGAACTGTATTAAAATATGTGAACAATTCTAATACCAATTCATGGAAATCAATAATGAAGCTTAGGTCATAAACTCCACTGGTACATTTTCGTTTTTAGAAGATAATTAAAATGAGTACGGGAATTTGCCGCCTACAACCAACTAATTGCCGCCCGGAGCATTGGATTAGCTCATGTATGAAATTAATCGGGTACAGTAAAATTCGATTGTACAAAGGGAAATGCAGTTAAATTTGAAGAATCAATTAAGTTAACAGCGGATCAGTGTCATGTTCTCATAGCACTCAAGCCTCTTGGTTTTTATTAGTTTAGTAGCATATTTATCATTTATATTTAAATCCCATATGGAGTTTCAAGTTCTAGCAAAAGAAAACGTTCACATATTTTTGAATAGTTACTTTATATGTTAAACGATTTCTTATTTTAGTATTCAAGTAATTTTGATAAAAATTTCCACCAAAAAAATCTTTCTTAGAAAATAATTAACGACGAGGAATTTGTCACCCCTAAAAAAGTGCCACCCAGGACATTTGCCCCCTTGTCCCCCTCTCGCTACGCCACTGGCCGAAAAGTTATCGTTAAGCGAAGGTGAGTTTGGTTACATAATCCTTTACATACCTGAGACATTGTTTTTGGTCGTTGATGAATGCACATGTAGCATTGTCCGGTAAATTTCTGAAACACTCGTTGTTCTGTTTCATACAGCGTACTTCAACAGCATGGACGTAAGACATCATTGACGTCAGTGAGATGATGAGCACCAGGCCACACACTGACCTCAATAGCAGTGACTGCAACCTCTCCATTTCGTCTCTGTTGATCTGAGATATATTTGAAAATAAAACAAAACCGTAAAAACAAAGTTTTTGATTATAAATCCCTTTTATATGAGGCATAACTAACAGTATTGATTATTTTCAAACGCGACAAACATTTACAGACTGAATCTGTCTTAACTCAACTTTGCTTCATAACCCTGGGGGGGGGGTTGGAGAGGGGAAAGGTCTTGTCACCGATCGCTGGGCCGAGCTCAGCGTGACACGCAAAATGTAAACAAAAGTACGCCGGTACTTCGATGGGTCGCGTCAACGCGTGACTGAACAATCACGTGAAAAAAACCAATAACAAACAGTGAATTTGAATTACATACGCTATAAAAGGATAAAATAATAATGCATTAATTTAATTAAGGTACGTTCAATCGATCTGATATTATGATACGATGCATTGCTAGGTGAGATGGGTCCATGTGCCAAATTTCAGCTCGGTCCGATCACGGGAAAAGGGTCATTTTTTACTTTTGTTTTTCCACCCGCCCAAGACAGAGAGACAGAGATGACGACAGACAGAGATGGCGGTGAAGTTAATCTAAGGGATTTAATGAATAGAAGTAAAAAAAGATTTTTAAAAAACAACGTTTTTACTAGCGGACAAAAAAGAAGAAAATAATTTAAAACGTATAAGTTCAAGTACTTTGATTTAATATGACTAAAACGTGGGGCGGGTGCTTATGAGGTTTACATATGCGGTTCACTCATTCTCTCGCTTATATATCTCTCTTTTGCCATGTAAATTAGAAATCTTTAGTTTTTATACTTAACACCCGCCTCACGTTTTTAGTCATATTAAATCAAAGTACTTGAACTTATAAGTTTTAAATTATTTTCTTTCTAGTCCGCTAATAAAAACGTGGTTTCTAAAAAGCTTTTTTGTACTTCTATTTATTTTATTATTTTTAGTCCACTTATAACAACCTGGTTTTTAAAAATATTTTTTTACCTCTATTTATTTTACCAAACACCTCACAAGCGCCCGCCCAACGTTTTAAAAACATTGTGATGTGGTCACGGGGTGAACTCACGGTTGTCAACAAAAGCAGACGGTACAGATTCTTATATATAGACTAAAGATAAACTAAAAAGTTCAATAATTTAATAATGGTAAATTCGATAGACCTGAAATTTTGATACAATGCATTGTCATCTAAGATCTATCTGTGGTAAAATTTCGAGCTTTCTAGGACAATCAAAAGTGGTTTAATTTTACATTGGCAGATTTGAAAAAATCTTGGACAAACCAACAAACAATGCTTGAGGAACGAAAGCGAGTTAATAAAACGTGGTTAATAAAACAAACCCGTAAAAACAAAGTTTTTGAATGTAAATCCCCTTTAATGAGGCATAACTAACAGTATTGATTATTTTCAAACGCGACAAACATTTACAGACTGAATCTGTCTTAACTCAACTTTGCTTCATAACCCTGGGGGGGGGGCAGGTGGGGGTTCGGAGAGGGGAAAAGTCTGGTCACCAATCGCTGGACCGAGCTCAGCGTGACACGCAAAATGTAAACAAAAGTACGCCGGAACTTCGATGGGTCGCGTCAACGCGTGACTGAACAATCACGTGAAAAAAAACAATAACAAACAGTGAATTTGAATTACATACGCTATATAAGGATAAAATAATAATGCATTAATTTAATTACGGTACGATTGATCGATCTGAAATTTTGTTAAGATGCATTGCTAGGTGAGATGGGTCCATGTGCCAAATTTCAGCTCGATCGTATCACGGGAAGTGGGTTATTTTTTATTTTGTTTTTCCACCCGCCCATGACACAGGGGGGGGGGTTTGTAGAGGGGAAAGTTCTTGTCACCGATCGCTGGGCCGAGCTCAGCGTGACACGCAAAATGTAAACAAAAGCACGCAGGAACACCTGGTGAAAACACGAGATGTGTTCACTTGTGGCTGGGGTGAAGTCAAGTGACCAGTAAAATTTAAACGATTGCGACCGCTACATATAGTTGATATAGATAAACTAAAAATGCTTTAATTTAATAACTGTACGTTCCATCGATCTGAAATTTTGATACGATGCATTGTTAAGTGACACGGGTCCGTGTGCCTAATTTCAGCTCGATGCCTTTACGGGAAGTGGGTCATTTTTTAATTTTGTTTTTCCGCGGTGCCCGCCCAAGACAGACAGACAGAGAGAGAGAGACAGAGAGAGACGGCGATGAAGTTAATATAAGGGATTTAAAAATAGCCTCATTGCTTTTTGACATCGATAAAAATACATTATTACATAGCTACACTAAAAATATATTAATTTGAACGTATTTTTGAAATGTTTGATTTACTCAAACTGGAGGTTGATTACTTTACGTTTTAAAATACCAGGAATCAATTTTTGTTTCTCAATAACTGAATTTATATCGTTTACTAATTTGATTTATTCACAAAAATTAGTTTTTTCCCTTTTCGTTTTATGTATTTTATTTATTTATTTAAAAAAATATCTCTTCCAACTTTTCAGTTAGCTTTGTTGGAAAAATTAAGATCTATTTGTAAAATTCAACGAACTATTCAAGTGCAATAGGTGAATAATGTTTTATAAATTTCAATAAACTGTTGTTTTTTTTAAATTTAAAACTTCGCCACCTTCTATAAAAAATAAATAAAAATATAGATTAAAAAATCAAGATTACGCTAATTAATGATATAATAACAGTTATTAAAATATTTTAAATCGTAGCAAAAAAATATAACAGTCTTAGAAATAGAGATGTGTATGCTACAAATGGAATAAAACGTAATATATTAGAGAAATCAAGCATTTAACATTTGATATTCCTCAACGCAATTAAGGAAAAGCACCAAAGACATCAGTGGGGAACTACCATGAATATCAAAGTACCCATCAAATCCACAGCGAAAGTGTTATACAGTTTTGCAATAATAAATCCTCCCCCATACAGTCTTCCCCCGGCGGATTTATTTTAAAATAAATTCTTCAATGCCAGTTAAATAAAGTCACCCCAAAATAAATCCTAGACCCATGACGGCGAACCCTTTTGGGGCAGTGTGCCCAAATTTAAGCCAAACCAACTTATTTATAGCAAAGTGCCAATCTGCCAAGGCTGTACACAGGGGGGGGCGGGGTTGTGCGTTCGAACAAACCCCCTTCTGCGAACTTGTGCCATTTTTTAGTACGAAATAGATTTTTTTTTGCAAGACGACTACCGAAAATCAATAAATGAAAATAAATGCATTGGCAGATCAAGTCAGACAAGGCCTAGTGGGCTAGCCATACTCAGGCTAAAGCAAAGAGGACGTTGCGTTCAACTATTTACATTGTTGTTATGGCAGAGGGAAAGTTAATTCCGGGAAAATGGAATTGTGTATTCATACGACTATAATTTATATAGAGGAAATAAGTGAAATTATTAGCCTTGTTATTTTATTTAAATTTACATTCATTCCATTGCGACGTGACCTTGGGAGTAGCGCAATTGACATACACGAGTCGACGAACTTCCCATAATGATATTCATAACTAGTTACTCTGTATCGAATTTCGCCGTTTAATGGAATATACTCCTTTTTTCAACCTTTTTTTCTTCAATAATTTATTCTTGAATTGATATTTAATAATATTCTTTTTATTGTTTCTCCCTGGCAGAACCCCTTTTTAAATCATTTAAATGGTGTGATAAAATACCATGGAAACTTGCGTCACGCACTTTTTTATTTGCCGAACTCATACTTTATTTTTAAATCCTGTAAAAACACAAACAGATTTTGAAATTTGTAACAAGACTTGTTAGATCAAATTTTTACGTTAGAACCTGCCTTTTATGCACTATTACAGACTCAGTGAGGTTAGATAGGTGATGCAGTGAAGAGCTGTTTTTGATTGTTCATTTGTCATCATGGAATTTTTGCCCAGAGTAATTACTAAAGTTTATCGTGCAAGCAGTATATGTAAACTAATTTTAGGTCTTAAACAAGCATTAGCGGATCAATGAAAGGATTGCATTGCGAAAACGTTGCATAAAACCAGAATTGATTGAATATATTAAGCAAAGCCGTTAAATAGGGTATTGGTTTCGTTAGGTGTAAAGTAAAATGTATTAGATTACATACGCTTATCGGTGTTACACATTCAAATATTAACAACTTTAACTTATCCTGATGTATATGTATGTACAAACGTTACATACGATATGATCCCGTTGTGAATTGTTTCTCGCTTTGTTTTTACAGATTCTTCACTCTGCGGTAGCTATTTTCGCCGTGTCAATAATGCCTTCATCGGAGAGGAACAGAAAACTGGAGCAAGACATTCTGAAAAGACAATCTAAACAGTAAAGAGGTAACGGATTACTTTACAAAAGCATCACCAGCAAACAATCCTGATGATGTTACCGTGGAACAATCTTCAAACTCAGAGTTCAATCAGCAGCTTATTCCTTCGCCACATTACCAAAGTGCTCAATGCAGCCTTTTGGTGTTGATACTACTAGTCCGGAGGCTGCAATTAAATCCTTTGAAAGGCATGAAGTTGTTTCGTGTAGTGGCAGACTCCATGCTGATATAGTAAAATGTTTCAGTGCCGATATATCTTTAGAAGGCGTTCAGAGAGACTTATCCTCAAGGAATGATGCCCAAAAATATCACTTGCTAACTAAACACGTTGTACCAGATTCGTGATATAAGTTTCTTTCGGTGTATATGAAGGATTGGAATCGTTCCTTTAATTACACCAATTAGAAGAGCAAGTATCCATGATAGTATACAGTTTTGAAGAAAATTGTGTGTTTTGCATTCAATGTTCCTTGTTTGCATTAAAAAAAAACCCGCGAAAACCACGTAAGTCTTGTAAATCAGACGTTTACTAAGGGGATTCGATGTTCAGAGACATTTTCAAAACACGCTTAACAAAAGGCGCATTCAGAGTCTTCGGTTTATGCCGCACACTTCATTAACGTGATCTTGGGAAAGCATGTACCTTTATATCAAGTCGTGGATAAAGGAAAACAGGTACTTGCCACACAAAATAGAGAAGTTTTAGTTTTTGCATTATACATGCAATCGTTTTTTACGGAAATTAATGTTTAACATTTAGAGGCGATCCGAAGAAAACAAGTTCAGTGGACAAGGAAATCCAGGAAATTGTATTACTCTGTTGAGGTTAGTGAGCAAGCACAATGAGTACCTGATGTCCCACTTGCAGAAACAACTCCACAAGAACGTGACGTATTTGTCACCTCATATCCAAAATGAACTCCTTTCCATAATTGGCAGCGACATCATTCAATCAAAAATTGTTAAATAAATAAAAGAAACACAATTCTACTATGTTTTAGCCAACAAGATGAGCACTCACAACAAAGAAGAAATGTTGTTTTGTATCAGATTTGTTGACAGCGAAAAAAATGTATGAGAGGAATTCCCACAACAGAATATGAGGGGCAAGTGTTATGATGGCGCTGCGCCTTTCTCAGACCCTGTCTCAGGAGTTCGAGCGCGTATTCTGCGAGACGCCCCTTTTGCGGTAACCACGCTTTAAACCTAGTGATAGCGTATGCGTTCGGACTTCCCGATGTGCGTAACATGATTGCCAATTTAAAAGAAACCTGCATTTGTTAACAACAGCCAAAAAGCGCACACCCTTGTTGAAAAACGTCATAGAAACAAGTCTTCCATTTCACAGTGCTAAACGGCAGGCATTTCTAGATTTGTGCAAAACAAAATGAACTGAGCGCCACGAAGCATACAAACACTTCTATCAATTGTATGTTTACGTTGTTCAGACTATTGCGATAATTTCACTGCCACATGGGAAACACAATGACCAAGGATTGGATCGAAGTTTGACTACAAATGGTGATAGGGACTGTTACGTCCTCAGTGTTATTGACTCTCTAAATTACAATAATGTTGAGATAAATGATTAAATGACTCGTTTAACACGGCACGTAACACAAAAAGAAAGATGAAACACAGTAACTGACTTTACAATTCTTAATTTAATGCAATGAAATAATAACAAGTAAATAACAATTAAACACACGATACCTGGTGGTTAGGAATAAATAGTATAATTAATATAGCTCTTAACCTAATATAACAATAACGAATAATAACATAAGTTAATAAGGCAAAAGATAAACAATCACAATGATAGCCGATAGCGCTTACAGTAGAAGGTTAACAATAACAGGTAACAATATTGATAGTGGCCAGCCTAGCATTATACTCTTCTCATGCGATGAAGGCAATTGCTCTGTCTCTCTCTCTCTCTCTGTCTCTCTCTCTATGTCCTTATATACTAAATCTTTAGGAAAGTTCTGGGTTTAACTTCTACGGGAACAACATATATTTCATAACTATTAGGGTCCAGAACTTTCTAGCACATACATGAACAACTTAGCTAAACCAAAACAAGGTCAGATGTGTAAACTGACCCCAGCACGACAGACTGTGGAGTGAATAGGAAGGGGGTTGGGCAAAGTTATATATCACTGCGACCCATGGGCATCCCTACGCATTCATGGCAACCAGGGAGAGAGGAGAGGGGTTAGCACATAACAGGGACTCAGACAGTAAGTCTCGAGCAACGTCACTTCTTCAGTCCTTGTGTAACTTCACATTTATTGTGACGTTTGTTGTCAAACTGTTATCTAGGCTGGAAGAAATAACAGTCCAACTTCATAAAGAAGCGATTGACATCATTCAGGCTATGTCACTTATCGAAAACGCCCGGAAAGAGTTTAGAGAGATTAGAACAAATGTAGATTCTTATTTCCAAAAAACTGATTATTATATCTTTATCATGGCGCAGTCTGTAGGAGCTGAAGCTTCAATACCCAGAATAGCTAAGAGGCAAATCTACCGAAGCAATGTGAGCGCAGAAATGCGAATGCAACACTATCTGTGAAACTTAATTAAACACTTTCTAGAACACATCATTGCTGAACTAGCTTTGCGGTTCTCTGGCTTAACCAGGACATCCTCACAACTGTTAGCTCTTGTGTCAAGTGCTGTTAGAAATGGTACGTTTGAAGATCTGAAAGGTGCTATGGATTTATATGAGCTCGATCTGCCTTTACCAGAGTTGCTGCCGAAGAGTTCAGCGTGGAAACTGAGGTTCAGCCAATGGGAAGAGTCAAAGCTACCCAAAAAATTGGACGGGAGCTATAAAACATTGCAATGAATGGATATATTAGAATATTTATTGCTTACTGAAAAACACATGTTTTATTCCTGTGACTTTCTGCGTGTGTGAGTTTTACAAGTTTCAGTGCAGTCCAACGTTTGCATAATTACATGAGATGTTCCATGGGACAGGAGAGACCTACCGAGCTTGCATTTATGCATATTCACTATGCTTTCAATATCAACGAGGACAGTGTTTTACAGATATTTTTAACGAAAACCCAAGAAGGATTTACATCGAAGATGTTCTAAAATAAACTTTATAGCATTGTGGTCTTCCGTCTTGTCAGTTTCCTACCATACTGTATGTAATTCAAATTCTTCAACTCTTGCGCCTGCAAATTTCATTATTAACAAGAAAAGAAATGAATTATCGAGTACTTTCATATTTTATTAAAATACTATTTTGAATACTTTTATTTACAGTTACAGTTTTTATTATTTATTGCACGAAAAAATACTTTTTTGGTTGTTGAACGCACTGAAAATTTTTTGTTTGTTGCAAAACAAGGCAAAACAGACAAGAAGTTTAATCAACGTCCTCAATAATTCGGAGGTACAGAATTATTGATTAAACGTTATCATCCACATTTGATGTCATAGCACCATATATTGTAGGTATCTGAACATGAAATGCATTTGCGCAAGTTTGCGAAACCCCTGAAAATAAGCTGGGTACAGCCTTGCCTCCAATTCCATCCGAAAAGTGGGGTTAGGCTTAGCTGGTTTGTTTAAGGAAGTAATATCTTTGTCACGTGCGGCTGTTGAGGCTCTGCGTGCCGACTGTTGCACGGGTGCCATAGGTTCGCAATCACTGTACTTACTAGACCATCATAATTTCAATATAACACTATAAGATCACTAAAAACGGAATAATAAAGAAGAATATTTATTGTAAAAGTCACACATGTTTACTTTAATAATGTTAGTGGCATTGGCGTACCTGGAGAGATATGAGGAGTGTGAAGGCCAAACCGTTTTTAAAAACAATGTTTTCAAAAAGTGGCGTCACTAGGGGGTGCGGAGATGGTGTGTTGGCCCGGTTGACACCAAAATCTAAAATTTTACTATCCACGATTTTTATGTCAAAAAAAGGAGACGACAATTTTTATTCACCTAGAATATTGAAGGCTTCTGTAAGCATAACCTGAGAACATGAGGTTGAACAATGTTGGGGCCAGAACACAGCCTTGCTTAGCGCCATTTGTGACAAGGAATGGCTTAGAGGCCTCTCCTCTATTCCTTCAGGAATAGCAATGTAGGCATTGAGTTTAGGCATCTCACTGATGGTCGTCTGTTCAACCTCAGGAGGCTTAAAGCTAAGACAAAGGTCAAATCAGACAGCATCCTGGACCTTCTTTTTCATGATGATTGTGCCCTTAACGCGGGCTCTGAAGCACAACTGCAACTAAGTGCAGATAAATTTTCCAGTGCGTGCTCTAACTTTGGGCTCACCATCAACACAAAGAAGACAGAAGAGTTATACCAGCCGGCCCCAGGCAAATCCTATACTGAGCCTAACATATTCATCAACGGCAAAAAAATCAACACAGTGATCCGCTTTACTTACCTTGGCAGCACACTGTCTCAGAAGGCCAATATTGACGACGAGGTGAACTCGAGAATCTCAAAGGCCAGCGTAGCATTCGGTAGATTGCATGACAGTGTCTGGAACAGAAGGGGAACCACCACCCAAACAAAACTAAAAGTATACAGAGCTGTAGTGCTCCCCACCTTATTATATGCATGTGAAACTTGGACTGTATACCAACGCCATGCGAGGTTGCTGAACCCCTTCCACACGAAAAGCCTTAGAAAAATTCTCAATATAAAATGACAGGAAAAAGTTCCAGACACCGAAATATTAGCCAGGCCAGGACTCCCCAGCATCAACACTAGCCTCATGCAAAGCCAACTACGCTGAGCGGGACATGTAGTGCGCATGTCCGACCATCGCCTCCCCAAGAGGCTCTTCTATGGTGAGCTTACAGAAGGACATAGAGCACGTTGAGGTCCACGTAAGCGCTACAAGGATGCACTTAAAAATGCTCTGAAGGCCTTCGACATCGGACATGACTCCTGGGAAGCAGCAGCCAGTATCCGAGCCCACTGGCACTCTATATGGAATGGCGCATCTATCTGTGAGGCTAATAGACAACAGGCTGCCAAGTTAAAACTTCAAGCCAGAAAGGATCGTATCCAAAACACTCCTGAAGTGACCGCATCTATCTCTTGTCCGACATGCGGACACTTTTTTCGTGTCAGAATAGGGTTAATAAGCCAGCAGAGGACACATGTATTACGTAAGTTGGTAACATTTTCCTTCTTTGAATTGTTGTCCCATGTCATTAAAGAGCTCACGATGAAAGTTTGACGACATAAGTGCGCTATACCGCGTTGGTAGTCCATCTTAAAACATTATCATCTATTAGATCAATCACCTCCAATCTTCATCTGCGCTCTTTTGTTGTCACCGTCATGAAATTGATTAGTAAGCTACACTTAGCGGCGTAACTAGGGGAGTGCGATGGCTGCGGACTCGGAGGAGTTTTATGGGTTAAGCCCGGATGACACAAACCCTGGTGACGCCTCAGCTTTCATCCACAATTAAAGTGCAATATTATACGTTGTTTCTTACATTTGTGTAAAAAAGGCAGTTGTTTGGCGTATAAAGGCAGATGTTTTGTCGTGTAAAAGGCATGGGACGTTGTTGTTAGTCATTGAAATGGTCAAGCCACATCATCTCCATGTACTAGAAAGTAAGGGAGTTGCTTACTTTCTAGAATATACCAGTTTAGAATAAATTTCCTGATCACTTTCGTTTTCAAATTCCGTAAATGAAAGGCCATTCCAAAAAATGACAAGTGAATGGCTAACAGCCCAAATGCAGGGCTTTTATCTGGGGGAACGCACTTTAACGGCCTCCCGGCACCCTTTTTCCACATATTTTTTTTATTACTGCCTCGAATGTTTGGTCTTACTGCTTTTTCAGGTCGCTTTCCGGGAGCAATTCTTTATTTTCAAAAAATGTAGTTTGTTTAAATAGAAAAAAAAGTACCGCCTAAATGAGTGCTGTACAAGCTAAAAAAAAGTGGTTCTCCAAGATAATGTTATTTAAATAAAGTTAAGATAATGAATAATTAAAACAGTAACTTATTAATATTCCTATTCTATTGTTAAATGCTTTAATTATTGGGCCATCAATTAAAGTTGGTTTTTTCTTTTCATTGTCAGACTATAAACTTATTTTAACAAGAAGAAAACCAAGATTGAAGTCAGGCGGGAAGGAGAGAGAGTTCACCATGAATTTACAGAGTGATAACCTAGCAACGCCACTAATTGTTTAAACGTGTGACCTCACTTTGGTCACTGCTCTTTGTTCTGAGATGGCTACCCTAAAAGTATTCCACTTTAATAGCTCTTTCTACCGATTCTTTTTCTATATTTTACAAGTAAACTTAAAAATGTAATACACCCTGCAATTAAATTTCCTGGGTACCTTAGGTAAACGCTTCCGGTACAAGACGGTAATATTATTTGTGAAAATTTCTCTGAATATGAGTAAGAAATTGTTATTAACAACACAAGTTAACACAACATATGCCATAAACTATAAAAGTCGTTTAAAATTAATTTTTAATTCACAGAAAATACAAATAATATATACAATATTATAGTGATTTGAGCTCAGTTCCTCTTATTTAGTCAAAAGTTTCAACACACAAACACACGCACCTACAAACACACACACACACGCGCGCGCACACACACACACTCACACACACAAATTCAGAACTGCAGAAAGATGACTCTGCTGCATTTTCAAAATAAAAAATCATAGACTAGTAAAAAAAGTTATTGAAAGAAATAACTGGAAATAAACTACTTTTTAAAAATCCTTTATATTAACTCGTGGTGTCTGTTTGAATATGTTCTTGCTTATCGAAAAAACTTTGGATCGATTTTTAATCCACTTGCTCGTAAGCTAGCGAGATGAAATTGTGCAGGCAGACACTTGCCGATGATAAAAACGATGTACCAAAATTTCAGATCGATCGTATGTACTGCAATGAAATTATTGAATGTTTAGATTATTTTGTTTATCTCTATGTATCATGCTATTTTTTGAGATAGAGTGTCGTGGTGCGTATTATATTTAACGACCTTTTTTAATAATTTCCTGTTGCTCGATTCGGTGCGTATTATATGGACTATAATTTTAAAAATATATTCCCGATCGGTGCGCATTATATTAAACATGTTTTACAAGACATAACTAAAATATTGGATTTTTGAATTGTCGTGCGCTGCGTATTATAATGAGCATTCTTTTATTTTTGTCTCATACATGAAGGATTTATAGTCAAAAACGTGTTTTTTACGGGTTTTTTAAATTTCAAAATAAACACATTTCTTTCTTATTTGTATCTTTAACGATATCATTTATAAAATTTGCAAACATTCTTTTTTTTTAAATTTGTTCCTTAATATTTATTTCATTTTCCCAAGGTATTGATGTTTTTTTTGTTTTTTAAAAATAAATAATCTTTCACCTTTTTATATGGTTTCTAATATCTACCACTTACTATCATTTGCACAAAAAATAAAAATTGATGTGTTGAGCACTTGAGTCATGATTGACAACTTTGTGATTTGTGAATTATTTTTTCCCGTTTTAAATCCATTAGATGAGCACAACTTTGATTCGTTCGGTATGTGCTTACGTTCGGTATGTGCTTACGTTCGGTATGTGCTTACGTTCGGTATGTGCTTACGTTCGGTATGTGCTTACGTTCGGTATGTGCTTACGTTCGGTATGTGCTTACGTTCGGTATGTGCTTACGTTCGGTATGTGCTTACGTTCGGTATGTGCTTACGTTCGGTATGTGCTTACGTTCGGTATGTGCTTACGTTCGGTATGTGCTTACGTTCGGTATGTGCTTACGTTCGGTATGTGCTTACGTTCGGTATGTGCTTACGTTCGGTATGTGCTTACGTTCGGTATGTGCTTACGTTCGGTATGTGCTTACTTTCGGTATGTGCTTACGTTCGGTATGTGCTTACGTTCGGTATGTGCTTACGTTCGGTATGTGCTTACGTTCGGTATGTGCTTACGTTCGGTATGTGCTTACGTTCGGTATGTGCTTACGTTCGGTATGTGCTTACGTTCGGTATGTGCTTACGTTCGGTATGTGCTTACGTTCGGTATGTGCTTACGTTCGGTATGTGCTTACGTTCGGTATGTGCTTACGTTCGGTATGTGCTTACGTTCGGTATGTGCTTACGTTCGGTATGTGCTTACGTTCGGTATGTGCTTACGTTCGGTATGTGCTTACGTTCGGTATGTGCTTACGTTCGGTATGTGCTTACGTTCGGTATGTGCTTACGTTCGGTATGTGCTTACGTTCGGTATGTGCTTACGTTCGGTATGTGCTTACGTTCGGTATGTGCTTACGTTCGGTATGGGCTTACGTTCGGTATGGGCTTACGTTCGGTATGTGCTTACGTTCGGTATGTGCTTACGTTCGGTATGTGCTTACGTTCGGTATGTGCTTACGTTCGGTATGTGCTTACGTTCGGTATGGGCTTACGTTCGGTATGTGCTTACGTTCGGTATGTGCTTACGTTCGGTATGTGCTTACGTTCGGTATGTGCTTACGTTCGGTATGTGCTTACGTTCGGTATGTGCTTACGTTCGGTATGTGCTTACGTTCGGTATGTGCTTACGTTCGGTATGTGCTTACGTTCGGTATGTGCTTACGTTCGGTATGTGCTTACGTTCGGTATGTGCTTACGTTCGGTATGGGCTTACGTTCGGTATGTGCTTACGTTCGGTATGTGCTTACGTTCGGTATGTGCTTACGTTCGGTATGTGCTTACGTTCGGTATGTGCTTACGTTCGGTATGTGCTTACGTTCGGTATGTGCTTACGTTCGGTATGGGCTTACGTTCGGTATGGGCTTACGTTCGGTATGTGCTTACGTTCGGTATGTGCTTACGTTCGGTATGTGCTTACGTTCGGTATGTGCTTACGTTCGGTATGGGCTTACGTTCGGTATGGGCTTACGTTCGGTATGTGCTTACGTTCGGTATGTGCTTACGTTCGGTATGGGCTTACGTTCGGTATGTGCTTACGTTCGGTATGTGCTTACGTTCGGCATGTGTTTACGTTCGGCATGTGCTTACGTTCGGTATGTGATTACGTTCGGTATGTGCTTACGTTCGGTATGTGTTAACGTTACAAAACAACAACAAAAGCAAAATAATTCTCTGGATGAAGAATAAGTCATACTCGTGAATGCCCATTCTCTTTTGGGTATAATCGTTAGGCTCTTAGGACCCGGTTCATTTTATAGCATGCGAGTCTTATGAAGCGGGCATCGCCATAGAGGTATTCTTCTGCAGGTACCGGTATTTCTCCCTCCAAATCCCCGCACAGCTCCGGGCACTCTTCGGGTACGTAGGCCACCGTCTCCTCCGGGTGGCCACATAGCCTACAGGCCACATCCCTTCTAGTGTTGAATTGTACAGATAGCTTCGTATGGGACAATATTCAGTTCTCATTCTAGTTATGAGCTTCTGATTGCTACGTCCAATTTCCCACGAGAAGTCGCTTTTGCTCGGTCGCGGGATATACTGGAGTACTTTTCTGGCCGTGCTTCCAGATGCCCAGCCCTGAAGAAATTTTTCTCGGAAATGGTCTTTGAACCACGATCTGACCCCAGCCTCCCCAATTGGAAGGTTGATTGGATTTCTTGGCGTATTATAGACATTCGTGATTGTAAAGCCAACGTCGCCTCTGAAAACTCTCACGGTGAGAGTATTAGTGTTTCTGTAACACTTGACTTCGAGCAGCTCCATCGTTAAATCATTCCGGACCGCTGTGGCAAGACCTCGACATCGCCTTCACACTTGCAATGGTATAGCGAATAACCAGTGATATGAAACGTCTTTCCCTTAAGAAGCGTTTCTTAGATCAATGCTACATTCACTTTCCGTTCGTGGAGTATTTTGCTTACTTTGTGTGCCTTTTGCCTTATGTCACATATATTCATTTGTAAGACAACCAGGGCTTGTTCAGGGCGGCCCTTCGCACCCATAAAAGGACGACCAGTTACCGATGACCAGTTGACCATGGCCTGTCGTTCGTCATCATGCCCCTAATAGGCGTAGTAGCCAACCTGCCCGACGTACCACCATCCGCTGAACAGGGGTTTAGATGGTCCACACAGGGACCTGCTTTTTTATAATAAGCCATACAAAAACGACACATTTTTCTCCATTCGTAAACGTAAGCTAAAAACCATTCTTGAACTAGCAATCTCATGTATCCTTAAAGGGTAAGGTCCGTGTCTGATTGGATCAATAACAATGTTCATATTTTGGACTCCTTCACAGCCTTGCTGCATACATTGAAATCGTTTAAGTTCTTACGAAAGGAACAACTGACAAAGGTATAGAGTGAATTAAATGTTCCGACAAACTACAATGTATTTTGATACACCTTTTTTCTTTGAACATGAAACTAAAATCATTTTACAGAAACATTTTTGGTTCTTTGAATTATTTAACAGGAGGGGCTTGAAATGACAAAAATGACCTTGGCTTTGAGACAAGCCAATGTTTATCTAATCCCCCACTCTACCCCCCATTAATTCCTTCCTCTACTCCTATCCCCACAATACTTTTAAAACAAACACCTCTTCTATAATAGGGTTTAAAAAAATATTTCAGTAGTTTAAGAATTTTCACTGTAATAACAAGAACAAATGTTTTGGGAAAGCGTCCACTCAGCAGGGACAAGTCCCGGAATGTTAGGTTAATTACAACAGTTGTACAGCTCTGAACTAGAAGTAACCCGCCATGTTATCATACGATTACCGTACTTTATCTTTTAAACAACTTTGTTTAGCCAACCCACCCATCGGCCCTCCCAACCAAAAAGAACATCTTCTTCGGCACCACCAGCTCAATGTTTTTATACCACTGTGCTATTTCAAAGTCATCATTTTTACATCGCTGATTCATTACATCTAAATTTGAAGCTCCATAATAAACAAGGAAGTATAAAGCTAATACCGGAAAAGACGGCGAAAATTATTGGGCGTTTCGAATGCTTATCTCAGGAGTTAATTTATTTTGTGTAAAATAAGTTCATGAAAACTTTGTACTCAAGATTCAAGAAACGTCGTGTCGAACTTCTTACAATCTCAAGTCTGCCAGTGATTCATTACATCTAAATTTGTAGTTCCATAATAAAAAAAGGAAGTATAAAACTTAAAGCGGGAAAGAAGTCGAAAATTATTTGGCGTTTCGAACGTGTACCCGGGTACACATTCAAAATTTGGGCGGGAACCCGGGCAACTTTTTTCAACAATATTGAAAACCCTAGTAACTGGCGTGCATCGACTATAAAACGTGGGAGGCCATTTCTGAGGAATGCAACCTCTGGTGGTCAAAAGTGCGCGATGTCATTCAAGTTGCGGAAGCCACCCACACAGCTAAGAGTCAAGAGAGAAGAGCCAGGAGAAATGGGAAGGGGGGAACAGGAGCAGTAGGTAGTCAACACTATTGTCTCTTGAGGACGGATGGATGTCGCATATATATATATATATATATATATATATATATATATATATATATATATATATATATATATATTAAGGCTGCGGAAATTAGCGATTAATTTCTCGATTAATCGATAAAAATTTTAACGATTAAATTTTTTTAACGATTAATCGACAGGCCACTTTAAATTTACTGGAAGTCAAAAAGTAAAATATTTAAGCCAATAAATATAAACTAAATTCCGGACGATTACACGAACATTTTGATTTTAAACTATTGACTGACGTGAATGTTCAAAATGTTGACCATTGTTATAGCGACCATTGAGTGAAATCGTTTGCCTAGCATGCAATGTTCCCTCTAAGTCTAAGCTTCACTGCTCCGTGTGCAAAATTTAAAAAAAAACTCGTATGGAAAGTTACAAAACTTCCGTTTTTTGTGCAATAATTTAAATAAATTTACGGCGCATTGGTAACATTGCTACCATTGTTCTAACGCTTCAATTACCTGCATACCAAACATCCACTACACTATAGTATCAGAAACTTCAGTTGAGACAATCTAAAGCTATGTGAACGATTGTTCAGCACGGCTGGTTATATTGTCAAGAAGACCCGCTTATCACTTGAACCAAATAATGTCAATACACTTGCCTGTTGCGTTGTTGGTTAAAAGATGTCATATAAAGAAGACATTCCAGTGTTATTTCGATTTTTGACAAGTATTTTAATAAATGTTACTTATGACAACTTAAATTTCATTTTTTTTTGATTTTTATCGAAATTGACGATTATTTAATCGATAATTTTTCAAAAGTTACAGATTAAATATAAATTAATCGTTAACAGCCCTAATATTATATATATATATATATATATATATATATATATATATATATATATATATATATATATATATATATATATATATATTGTCTTATTACTTTATCATCTTTGTCTTACATTGAAGTTGATTTTTGTTTTAATTAACGCTGGGCAACTAGCCGCCACCTAAAAATATGTCTCTCGGGGCAAGCACTTTTCCCTCAGATAGTTACGTCGCTGGCTAAGCTTTAATGGTTGAATTGCCAATAATCATACACAAATGAATGTTGCACAAATGCATTAAATATTGTGAGGCATATACGTTAACTAGCGTATCACCCGTAAAAAATGACATAAGTTTTCAGCTGAAATCTATTTATTTATAAAAAATACACTTTTTTAGGGCGCATACGGCACCGACCTTTTTCAAAAGCCCAACTAACTTGTTTGATAAATAAGAAATATTGAACTTTTTTAAATGTACACAAAGTATTTTATTACAGGGGTTGTAGGGCGCCTACGGCGCTCCCTTTTGTTTTTTTATAATCAAATCCTCTTTTTACATTGTTCCCTTTTCCAAAATTAAAATATGAGCTAAAACAATGACGTCATATAATATTTTTTTACAGCGCATCTTTAATTTGCACACTTTTTTATGCATTGGTTCAGTAATTTGGTGCGCTGGTTTCTAAAATCAGTAGCGTCACGGACAGGCAGACATTCATGACAGACAGACGTGACAGAGATTGCAAATTATGTATATTTATACGACTCTTTTTGTGATTTAATATAATCAAGGGGTGGTTTTATTTTAACCATTGAGAAATCATTTTGAAACAAAGTCTCCCCCGAAAAGTGTTTTAAAATAAACTCTCCTGGGGAGACTTTATTTGGAGGGAGACATTATTTCGTGACACTGGCACCATCCTTATTTTTTATGTCGTTTTCAGGCTTCCTATTGACTAAATATATTTTTTAATCAAACCTAGTTACAGAATCAAACCCACATTATCACAATACACAACAGAAGCGTATTACAATATCACAACAAACAAATAATGTAAAATCCTAAAACTTCATAAAATACTTCGAAATTAGAAGAATGCTTATCTCAGGAATGAATTTATTTTGTGTAAAATAACTTCATGAAAACGTTGGACTCAAGATTCAAGAAACGTCGTGTCCAACTTCTTACAATCTCAGTCTGCTAGTGTTCTCAGACTCGCTCGCGGTGGGGTCGTCCACCCAGGTCATGTCATCGCGGTGATGAATTAAAGAGCACTTTTCCTAGTCGTTCCGCGCAGTTGGATTCAAATTTGATTTCACCGCCTTTGTAGACGTCGAACCATCTTAGAGCAGTGCTTCTCCAAGTGGTGGTCCGCAGACCGTTGCCGGTCCTTAGGGGCCGTCCATAAATGACGTCACGCTCCTAGGGGGGGAGGGGGGTCACACTTTTGTGACGATGCGTGACGAGGGGGAGGGAGGGGGGTTGAAGAAATGTGACGTCACATCAAACGGGTAACTAAATAAAACTTCCACTGAAATATTTGGTGGCTTACAATTTATTTAATGCATTTTTTATAATTTTTTTTAAATCAGGGCTTCTCAATGTGCCGGTCGGTAGGTCATCAGATGTTGGTTGGCGTAAGCTATCAAGAGACGAAAATGAAATCTAATTATAATCCTTAAGTTTGAGAACTCACAAGATAACGAATGAAATTGTTACACTGTGTCGTTTGATGTTGACATCACAGCCTTTGTGATGTAACCGCAGCTCCGTCGGTGAACTTTTTTGCCCGTTATCCCAAATAATACAAGTTTATGCGTGCGTTACCCCCCCCCCACACCCCCAGACTCTAGGTACTGCTCACATGACTCAAGGGATATGGGGGATCGTTGTTAGCAAAAAAAAACAACTATCGGTGAGTTTTACAAGCATGACAAGTGTCTAAAAATTATTAGAATAGGATTATGTGTAGATATTTTAAGTCAAAATTGTCACGGAATATCCTTTTTCTTTAAAAAAATGGGGGTGGGAATCCATTTGATAGAATTATAAACGTTTTAAGTTTGATATAATTGTTCAGTTGGTTTTTGGTCAAACACCCCTGGCCATTCTAGATATAATGATAAATGAGCCCATTTAAAAGTTCATTCATTAGTAGTATTATAAAGTATTATAAAGTATTCATTAACTTTATTTAATGCATCAAATTCTTGACATTGCAATTCGAGATGAGCACAAAACAACTTTTCTTCTTAGCTCAGTTTTGAAGGCATTAATTTTAAATATCACAGAAAGGATACTTGATACAGTCAAGTCACGTGGATTAAGATTATTGTCACTCGTGTCAATATAAATGAAAGTAGGGTAGATTTATGTGTCTTCGTATAGTAAGTAGGTAAGAAATCTACATAGTTGTCATATTTTTAAAAATGAATTTCTGGAAGGAACCGGTTCAATAATGGGCATATGTTCCATGCGTTCACGTACACATGACGTATTTTAATATATGTAGTGGATTGTAGTGGATTTTATGTGTCCCAAATGAGTCTGAATTACCTCCAAGAATTCCTTTTTGACCCCAGATGAGTTTTTTTACCTTTGTTCGCCGACCTCTTTCTTACGGGATGCCCGTCAGTCAATTGAGTGATTTTAAAAAAAATTCATTTTAAAAATATTATTTAAAAATATTTTTTTTCTAAACAAAGACGTTAACAGTGATGATTAATAATCAATGTTTCATTTGTATTCATTAAAATAAAATATAATCTAAGGATATTAACACCGTTTTTTGAAGGCCATTTAAACGTTTTGAAAAAAATGCTTCACGCGGGTTACGATATTACAATGTAGATCTTCACTAAATAAATAATAAATACTTAAATGACAATAAAAGTGATTTGAAACATATTTATTTTCAAATAGAAAATAAGGTTGTTGTTATTTTGGAAAAGGGGTGGGGGGTCAAAGCTTTGTCACGTATTTTTAGAGGGGAGGGTCTCACTTTTTGTGACGACGCGTGACGAGGGGGAGGGAAGGGGTAAAAAATCGGCCAAAATCGCGTGACGTCATTTATGGACGGTCCCTTAGGCCATCCGCCGTCGGTCCACAGAAGTTATAAAGAAAGGACCGAAAAATCTAATTATAATTCTCAATTTTGATTCATTAAGACTAACCATATAGAATATGAAAATTATTGGACAATAAGCACACAAAATAAAACAAATAAAATAAATAGAAGTAAAAAATAAGATTTTTAAAAACAAAGATTTTATAAGTGGACTTAAAAGCAGAAAATAATTTAAAAGTTATCTCTCTTTTGCCTTCTCAATTATAAATATTTAATTTTTATACCAAACACCCGCCCCACGTTTTTAGTCATATTAAATCAAAGTTCTTGAACTTTAAACTTTAAAATTATTTTCTTCTTCTTATTCCACTTATAAAAACTTTGTTTTTAAAAATCTTTTTTTTTACTTCTATTTATTTCATTCTTTTTAGTTTAAGTGTAAAATCATAAAGTATATCGAAAATTTTATTTCTTTAAACGCATCGCGTGTTTACAGACTGAAACTGACTGAACTCACCCTGATGTAAACACGGGGAGTGGTCATCGATGGCTTGGGCGAACTGGCACGTGCTGTCAACAATTGTTTTTGGATACAGATGCTATATTAAGATAAACTAAAAAATGCAATGATTTAATTACGGTACATTCGATCGATCGGCTATTTTGTTACAATGTATTGTCATCCAAGATCTATCTGTGGTAAAATTGTGAGATCTCTAGGACCATCTGAGGTGGTTTAATTTTACGTTGGAAAATTTGAAAAATTGCGGACAGACAGCCAGAAAAGAAAGCAAGTGAATAAAACATTGTAATAATAAACTAGATTTTCCCCGCAACGTAGCATATGCCACAGCCTTGCTCATTGATAGTGCAAAGAAAGGGGGAAAAGAACGGACACAAACTACAGCACGAAGAAATCAAAACAACGCGAGTGAATTTCGACGCCTTGTTGGTCTCGAGACATTCGCACTGCAGTTTTCTACCTGCCCACCACCCTTCACTACCCTAGCTTGCCAACAATAAACTGTGATCGGCTGACCCTAGTGAGGGTCAGCCATGTTCGCAAAAAAGAGGGAAAAGATGTGCACAAACACACATTTAAAAAAAAATGTTTACGCTGGTGCTTATAAGGCGTACGTGATAACCACTACACTACGAATCTCATGTTATTCTGTGAGGGAACAATGCAAGTGAACTGAAGAGGCATTGTTGCCCTTGCCCCCCCCCCTTTGTTTTTTGAACCCACTTTGCTTGATTGGTCGACCCCAGCGAGGGTAATTCGTCATGCTAGTTTGAACATACTCGCTTTGGAGAAGAACTGCTCTAAGATGGTTCGAAGTCAACCATGACGGTGAAATCAAGTCTCCCCAAAATAAATCCTACACCATCATAATTTCAATATTGAACTCAAAGATCAATCAAAAACAAAATAATAATTATTATTGTAATAGTCTCACATTTTACTTTAATAATATTAGTGGCATTGGCGTACCAAGGGCGATACGAGGAGTGTGAGGGCCATACCGTTAGACACAATCTCAGGGCCATGACAAAAGTTTTTTTTAAAATGCATATTCACTTGAATTAGCTTAATTTTCTTTTAACAATGTGTTCATCCACAATTAAAGTGCAATATTGTGTTACGTTTCTCCTCACTTGTGTAAAAAGTTATGAGTTGTTGGTGTTATTTTTAGATACTTTCAAGCCACATAATCTCCATGTATTTAGAAGTGATAAAGTTGATTACGTCTAGAATATACCAGTTGAGAAGACTTTCCTCATCACTTTCAGTTTAAAATTCCGTAAATGAAAGGCCGGTGTCATGAAATAAAGTCTCCCCCAAACTAAAGTCTCCCCCCGGAGAGTTTATTTTAAAACAAAGTCGCCCCCGGAGACTTTGTTTTAAAATGAAGTCTCCGGGTTAAAATAAACCCTCCCCTTAATTATCGGAAATTATAAATAATTGTTTTATTAAACTTTATGACTTAAAACATAATTTGTATTTGTTCTACATTCATTTCTGTATGATTATTGGAAATTGAGCAATCTTAAGCTTTGTCAGGGGCGTAGCAATTTGCGGGCTAAGTGGGTGTATGCCCATATAGACACATATTTAGAGTTGGTTAATTGCCCAGAGTTATTTAAAAGAACATCAGACAAATTAACTGAAATACAAAGATGATCAAGTAATACGAGAACGTGACATCGATATTTCGGAACAAGAATTCACTCTTTACGTTTGTGGGTAGATCATGTGTTAAGGACCTAAACGAAATTACCGATTTCT
>CALYLW010001778.1:50000-93460 GCA_944989445.1 Ampullaceana balthica
CCCGACGTTGTACAAACTTACTATTTATAGTAACAACACAAACCCATGCCTATAAAAACAATATCCTTGCTTTATGAAACAAAACAACTGCCTTTTTACACCCCAAAACTGCCTGTGCGTCAATTTGTACAGAGGGAAAAAATCAAGTAATTAAGTAATTTTTCAAATTATATCACGCCCCTGAGAAGTGTCAAATGGTATCGTCCGCTCCCCCCCTCTTATCTCTCTATATCTACGCCACTACCATAAATAGTATTACAGTAAACATGTGTGAATATTATGTCACGCCCCTGAGAGGTGTCAAACGGTATGGTCCACAACCCCCTCTTATCTCTTATCTCTCTATATCTACGCCACTACAATAAGTAGTATTACAGTAAACATCTGTGAGTATTATGTCACGCCCATGAGAGGGGTCAAACGGTATGGTCCACACCCCCCTCTTATCTCTCTATTTCTACGCCACTACAATAAATAGTATTACAGTAAACACGTGTGAATATTATTTCACGCCCCTGAGAGGTGTCAAACGGTATGGTCCACAACCCCCTCTTATCTTCTTATCTCTCTATATCTACGCCACTACAATAAGTAGTATTACAGTAAACATCTGTGAGTATTATGTCACGCCCATGAGAGGGGTCAAACGGTATGGTCCACACACCCCTCTTATCTCTCTATTTCTACGCCACTACAATAAATAGTATTACAGTAAACACGTGTGAATATTATTTCACGCCCCTGAGAGGTGTCAAACGGTATGGTCCGCACCCCCTCTTATCTCTCTATTTCTACGCCACTACAATAACTAGTATTACAGTAAACATGTGTGAATATTATGTCACGCCCCTGAGTGGTGTCAAACGGTATGGACCGCACCCCCCTCGTATCTCTCTATATCTACGCCACTACCATAAATAGTATTACAGTAAACATGTGTGAATATTACAGCAATACACAAGTAAGTATTCTTTATTCTTTTGATTTTTAATGATCTTTTCGTTTTATATCGAAAGTATGATGGGGGCGAATTTATTTTGGGGGAGACAATATTTTACAGGGTAGGGGCGAAATTATTTTAATCGGGAGGAAAACATTTTCTCCCCCCCGGAGGATTTGTTTTAAAACAGAGTCTCCGGGGGGAGACTCTGTATGGGGGAGGATTTATTTTGCAACACCGGCACTTGGCTGCCTTTTGAGAGTCGCTGAATGACAGCACAGGACCGGGACAAATGGCGTAGATAGTGTTCAGTTCACTATGGTGCCCCAACGACGGGTAAAGGGATAGTTCAAGTTCAAGTTCAAAATGAAAGCCCATTCGAAGAAATGACAAGGCCAGGCAAACAGCCGAACTGCAGAGCTTTGATCAGATTTGGGGGGGGGGAGGGAACGCACCGGACAAGCCTTCCAGCACTTTTTTTCCCACACACTTTATTTTTTTTTACCGCTTTGAATGTTTGGTCTTACTGGTTTTTCAGGTTGCGTTCCGATAGCTTTTTAAAATTTATTTATTTTATTTTCATTATGTAATTTAAATAGAAAAAAGCACTGCCCAAATGCAAGAAGTGCCTGCTTAAAAATGCTGGTACTCCAATTTAATGTTATTCAAATAAAGTTAAGATAATGAAAAATGAAAAGAGTAACTTGTTAAAGTTCCTGCATTATTGTTAAACTAGCGTATCAGCCTTTAAAAATGACGAAAAATTTCAAAATAAATACAAATCAGATTAAAAAATAACGTAATACAGAACTTTCATTTATTTTATTTATTTTTATTGTGGCAGTGTGCCCCTATATTAGTCATAATAACTATTAATTACGACTTGACTTACATGTAGATTGGGTGGAGCGTGTAGGGAATTTAGGTTGGATTGCATTGACCGCCAGGAGCTGAGATCAAAGACTGAACGCAACGAGAGCGGCAGGTCTTTGATGTGGGGCATTGGCTCGGCCGTGGAAGCCTGGCGCGAAAACTGACCAGGGCTGACTATACACGGTTACGTCAACCAAACCCCCCCCCCATGCGCCGGCCTGTAGATTTCAGGTCGTAGCTGAGCGAGGAGACCCGAGGTGTGAAATGCCTCATGGTAGACAAGGGGTAGCGGGTCTGACCAGACATTGTTACGTCAACCCCCCTCCCCTCCCCCATCCTTAGTTTAAACTACGGAGGGCGGGTCTTGATGAGTGGACATAGGTTTGATCCCTTATGACTTGCATAAAGGGTATTAAACGGGACGCACTCTAGACAGAGAGTGGTCTTCGGTCTTCAGCTTTAGTCTTCGAGAGATAGGAGTAGGGCTGTAGTAGAATGTAGAACTGTACACTGTATTTCCTGTATCCAATTTATGTATTCATATGCTACTGTGTGAACCTTTGAAGAGAACCTAATAAACACTATACCAACTATAGTCCTCAGCTTACCTGAATTCAATTTTACTTGTGTGTGTTACTTGTGAAGTAGTGAACAGCTACCTACCGGCTATATATATTATATATACATAGTCACGACCACACGGTTACATTATTTTATTCATTTATTTCCCTATTGAACAATTTTGTGCGGACGTTCGAAAAGCGTTATTTTTGTGTGCAGTAATCTGGTGCGCTGCTTTCTAAAATTAGTAGCGTCACCGACAGCCAGACGGAACAGACAGACAGACAATAATACATTGCAAATTATGTGTATTGATTTTGATGCTTTAATCATTGGGCCATCAACTAATGTCGGTTTGTTCTTTTCATTGTCAGACTTTAATCTTATTTTAACCAGAAGAAATCAAAGATGGAAGTCAGGCGGGAAGGAAAGGGGCTAAACAATGAATTTACCGATTGACACCCTAGCAACGCCACAAATTGTTTAAACGCGTGACCTGACTTTGTCCACTGCTCTGTATTATGAGATGGCTACTCTAAAAGTAATCCACTTTAATAGCTCATTCCACCGATCTTTTTACTGTATTATACAATTCAACTAAAAATGCAATACACCCTGGTTGCTTGTATTTATTAAATTTCCTGCGTAACTTTTGTAAAAGCTTCCGGTACAAGACGGTAATATTATTTGTGAAAATTTCTCTTATGAATAAGAAACTGTTTTTCACAATACAAATTAACACAATTTATACTATAAACTATAAAAGTCGTTTAAAATTAATTTATACTGGACGCCCCGCGGCGTAGCGTACGCCGCAGACCTGCTCATGGAGAGTGCAAAGAAAGTGGAGAAAGAACGGACGCAAACTACAGCACGAAGAAATCAAAATAATGCGAGCGAACGTCGGTTGGGGGGGGGGAACTGCAAACTCATTGTTGGTTTCGAGACATTTTCAGGCGAAATTCGGTACACCCCTAACTTCTATGAAGTCAGCTATAAAATGATAATCGGTTTAAAATCGAGGTTACATAATCGATTTTCCAAAAAAGAAACACAAAAAAACAATAACACGCAATTAACAACCCTAAATATGACTAATCCTCGCTAGGGTCAGGCAATCACAGTTTATGTTTAAGGGATGGTAGTATTAAATGGGAGGCGGGTAAAAACAACCTAAGTGTGCAACTGTGTCTTTCAGGAAGTTTTCACCCGACGGCTAGTGTTGGCAATAAAGGGGTAAAAGAACGGGCACAAACAGACAATTTTAAAAATTAAAAAAACAACAAATGTTTTCTCTGGGGATTGAACCAAGGACATTCCTCATATGAGGCGGACATGATAAACAGTACACTATGAATATCACGTTTCCTGTGAAGGAACAATGCAAGTGAAACGCAAGGACCATTGTAAGTCTCGGTACATCGGTCGACCCAAGTCCAAGCGATGGTCATTCGTCATGCTCTGTTGCACATACTTGCAGCTTGCTTGCCGCGCATGGTCTTACCACGAATGGTTGGGCAACGAAGAGAATTAGATATATAGATATATAGATAATTCACCAAACCGAGTATGTGCAAACGAGCATGACGAATGGCCCCTGGTGGGGACGACCAATCGCATTTGGCAAGCGTCGTGGGATGAAAAAAAAGTGAGGGCAGTGGCATAGCAAGGGGGGTGGGGTAGGGGGCAAATGACCCGGGCGGCACTTTGCCAGGGGCGGCAAATTCCTAGTAGTTTTTATATATAATTTCTAACAATGAAAATTTTATAAGAAAGTGCAGCTTTTAATCGAAATAAAAGAAACTCCAAATAGGAAATTAATAAAAAGAAATAAATGAACTATCATAAAGCATGTGAGAGTTAAAACTGCCAAAATTTCATAAGTTCTTCTGATACTAATGCCACTGTTTCTGAAAAACTAGAACCAGGTGTGGTATCAACTTAATTTATTCTTAAAATTTGACAGCCGCTCCTGTTGTAAAAACAAATCTAACTGTACCCTATAAAGTTGAAATATGAGCCAATCAAATTCTCCACGCGGCACACAGTTTGCGCAGGGGGGAGGGCGGCAAATTCCTCGTTGTTAATTACCTTCTAAAAATAAATGACATTATAATAAATTTTAATAAAATAAAAGAAAAGCCAAGAAAACAAAAATGATGAAACTGAAGAAACTATATTATAATGCGTGAACGTTTCTAATGCCAAAATTTTAAACTCCTATTAAACTCGAAAGACTTTTGATACTAATGCTACTGAGCTGAAAAACTTAGGGGCTGAAGTAGTGTACGAATATGAAAAATATGTGCTGGTACATATAAATGCTTTTGACGTAGGTAAACTACTGGAAAATTGTTGGCGTACTTATATGGGGGTAATCCCTTATTTCAGCGCATTAAAAATTTTTAGAACAAAATAAATAAAATAACTTACTTTTACTAATGTAACCGCTTAAATCAGAAAAAAAAATTTAATGCTTTACAATTAGTTTTTCGTGTGTTTTGTTGAGTTTAAAGGGGTTTTTAACTTAGAAAAAGGTTTTTAAAAGCAGACTTCCAACAACAACCATGGCGCCGTTAGTCACAGAAGATAGTGAAATATATACATTTTTATTTCTTACAAATCGTAAAATAGTAATTCTATTTCAACAAAAATAATGTTTTAGTTTTAAAATAGATTTCATAACAATAATTAATGAAGTAACTTTGAAAAATTTGTTTTTTTGATGGCTTGAAATATAAAATGCGCTGAAATAAGGGATTACCCTTACATGGTTTATCTTTCAAAGCATCATTATTTTAATTTTAATGTCTTTATTTTACTTAATAAATAAAAATAATGAATAAAATTGCTTATCTAATGGTATTAAAACATGGCACACATAAATATAAAAATTTAGCCCTTCATGAACAAATGCTCAACATTACCAAAGTTGTTTGCAATTGGAAAGAATCAGAAATTGGATAAAAAGAATAGACTAGTAAGAGAAAACAGCAAAAGTTGTAAAAGAAGGAAAAGTGGCTTTTTGCAGTCAAAGAGAGGACAATACTGTTTCAAATAAAGGCAATATTCTGAAACCGATGCATTTATTGCTTGCAAAGTACAACCTAGCACTTCAAGAAAATTGTTTGAACAAGGTTATAATACTTGTCATCTTGCATTCACACTGAGCTCATAGCAATTTTAGGATAAACATACATACGTGAAAAATCATATTTTTTTTTAACAAGATACACAATTTTGTTCCGTTGTATACGATAGCTCTTCATATATTTCACATAACGATCAAAGAAGTCCAGCTGTGTGATATGTAGAGATTGAACATTAAAAAGTAGACGTTGTAGAATCTTCCAAAGATTTAAGGAAATTTTTAAATCTGCTGTTGACATTTATGAAATGATTTTAAATAAATGATGATCTTAAAATAATGGACTGCAGAGGCACAACGTGTGTTAATACATCTTGGTGGCTGGAAAGCAGTGGCGGATTAAGATGGCATGGGGCCCTCGGCTACAATTCCACCCTTATTACACAATATAATAAGTTGTGGGCCCTTAAATCATTAGGGGGTCCCTGGCTTAAGCCCCATCAGCTAATCCGCCACAGCTGGAAAGTATACATGAGTTCAAGAAAGACGCAATAAATGAAAAGTCAATGTAAAATCTTGCTTAAAAAGTTCAGTAAACCTAATTTGTTTATATGATACTCCAACTGAAACTAACTCTCTATTTTAGTTGTTACGCATTCTTTTACATCCCCATACATCGCATCGTTTGGAATATCAAATTGCTTCTACAAGAAAGGCATTAAACAGACTTCAGGATACAAAATAGTGAATATACCATTAAGTCATTTGGGGGTTATTTTTTTAAACCTTTTAGAAGAATTGATAGATGTATGCAAAAAAAGCTCAACATACGAACAGACACTTTGTAAGTCACAATGAAATCTTTTTATCTTCAAATTTATGTCAAAGATGCCCGAATTTTCTTAAAAACGTATAATGTTTAATTCTTAGCAGAGGCTTCTCACCAAGAAACTAATGGAATACTTAAGGCATAAGGGATGCTTTGAAATTTAATAAAATTTTAAGTGGAGAATATTCTAATCAAAGAACGAGAGAGAGAGAGAGAGAGAGAGAGAGAGAGAGCATGTTTGGTGATCAAAGCGAATATGAATCCACGCTGTGAAGAAAACAGTTGAGAAGAAAGCTGTATTCTTCATAACATGAGATTACTTTAGAAATTCGTGTGAGTTTTTGGCAGTTATATCGAATTTAAAAAGCAGATATGATTTTCGTACACCAGCTATTATATACTGGACTTTGAAATTTTGCCTACAAATTAAACTATTCAAAATATCTTACATGTCATTGTCAAGCAAGGAATATTTAAACCCCACATTAAAAAAAAGAAGAATGAATGAATTTTTTACAATTCACTGCAGTTAATTTATTCCAGTTTATTAAGATATTGAGTCTAGAAGTTACCCTGTCTGACAGGTGTGGATCAAGATTGCACGGGGCCCCTGTCTGCAATTCTACCTGGGGCCCGGTCCAGCCAACTTTCATAATACAATATAATAAGTTTGGGGCCCTTAAATCATTGGGGGTACCTGGCTTTAGCCCAATCTGCACCCCCCTTTAATCCTCCATAACTGCCAGAAATAATATAATTAATTCAAACATCGCTTAAAAATGTCTGAAATAATGAAGGCATTAAAATAGCTTCTCTAAAATTAAGTTATTAAAAAAATTAGTTACGATCAATAACGAATACACCAAGATTATCTGGTCTATTTTAGCTATTGAGTATTATATGGCTGAAAACATTGATACATGAAAGATTGTGCAATGACGAAAAATAATATAAAACTTCAATTTTATACACGAAATGAAGCTTTTCTTTTTATTTCAAAATAAAAATGTATGGTGTCCTTATTATTACTTTCTAATAAAAACTATCTTTACCTCATACATTTAGAATTAATATATTTATTGGGGGGGGGGCGGCAAATTTGGTTTCTGCCCCGGGCGGCACATACGCACGCTACGCCACTGGGGGGGGGAATGGTTCTTGCGTTCACTTGCGTTGTACCTTCACAGAATAACATATTATTCGTAATGTAGTGATTATCACGTCCGCCTTGCACGCGGAAAGTAATGGGTTCATGCCCAAGCGGGAACATTTAAATTTAAAAAAAAATGTTTGTTACTGCAGGTTCCTTTCCCCCTTTTTGCGAACATGAATTACCATTGCTATGGTAGGCCAATCACAGTTTATGGTTGGCAAGGGATGGTAGTAAAGGGTGGGGGCAGGTAACAACAACCGCAGTGAGCATGTCTCCACTGTAAATGGTTTACTTATTAATATATCTTGTAGGCGTTCTCTCAATACATAACCTTGCATCCAATAATCCTCTGAAGAGCTTGTTTCAATAAAACAACTTTAATATCTACACTATGTACAGAAATATCAAATTGAGGTTACACTTCGTGGAGACATCATCACTGTCCTCTCGCCATATTGACTCACACTGATTCCCTCTTTTTTTCTCATGTAACCTCTCAGTCACTACTCAAGTGATTCACACGTGACATTCACCACCTCATCCTTCAAAAAAAATGTTTATGAAATACAACATTTTTGGTCGTAATAAAATCAAATTAATTTATATCTATATTCAAAGCTCGAATATTTATTATCATTGGACAATCATTACTTTACACACAATATATAGACATGAAAATCAATAAGAAAAAATCTGTAGGACTGCAACAGTCTACTTGGGCTGAAAAAATGAAAATGGAATTTTAACACAATTATAATTTTGTGTAACTAAAATATTTTTAACAATCAATATTCCTAAAATTAAAGTTAAATATATTGTCCATTGAAATTCAAACACTGCTCCTTGTCTATGGTTCACTGAATAAAAATACTAATATTAATACAGTCTCTGGTTTTATCATTTAGGAATTCACAGACTAATATTAAAACAGTCTCTGGTTTTATCATTTAGGAATTCACAGACTAATATTAATACAGTCTCTGGTTTTATCACTTAGGAATTCACAGAATGTCTTTATTTATTGTCATTCTACATAATATGTCTGCAACCACATTGTCTTTTCCTTTAACAGGTTTAATATCAAATTTGTAGTCAGCTAATAGCATAGCCTAGTTCAAAAATAGTCATTCTTCGGCTGACGAGTATGAATTCAAATAGATGGGCTTTCAATGTTTCTTCAGACTGTTAAATGTTCAATAATTCACCAACCACGACCACGATTATGTCCATTCACAATATCAATTCCAGCATCTTGAATAAGTTGCTTAGCTTTTCAGATGTCATTTTTGCTTCCAGATAATTCAATAGAATTTCGACCAGATGAGTCACTGTGAGTCACTGTCAGTAGAAAGCTTTATCTGAAAATCATTGTCTTTATCTATGTCTTTGATTCTGCTTAATACACAATCAATTGTTCTTCCTACTTCAGATGATTCCACACGAATGGTTTCAGACTCACTAGTACCATCTTTATCTCTGCTACTATGGTCTTCATCCCTTTTATCATATACGTCATTGTCAATAGTGGCTAGAGTGTCAAAAATATTTACTCCTTCTCGATTAATCTTTCTTCTATTTCTATGATTCATGTCTTGGTTTTCATTCTTTCTCCATGGTTGATCAAAATTTCTTATTCTGGAATCAAAACTATATCTGCCTCTCCATGATCTTCTACTTGATTATAATCTCTATGTCTGGAATTATGATTATATTGTTTTCTCCATGCTTGTCTACCTTTGTTTTTTTAAAGTGATCTTGTCTTGATTTTTCTTCTGTTTTCTTTCTTATAGGGCTGCCATTAGATGACACCGTATTTGGTTGTCCTTTATTGTGGTAACATTGCCTCGCCATATATCCTGGCTTGTTACAGTACCAGCAAATGGGTTGTCTTTTGCCTTGGTTTGGCAGACTCTGGTTTCTCATTCCTTATCTTTTTTCTTGGTTTTTAATTTGTATTGCTGCAAAGATATCTTGTCTCTTATCCATTTCCACATTTGGAGTCTTTGAATGTTCGTAATGCATTTGTTAGCTTTGCTTGAGTACGAAATTTCTTATCAGTTAAATATGTGAAGAGAGCTGGTGTTGCATTTTCTAAGAACTTGTCAATTAACACCATGTCTTGAATAGCTTTTGGATTGCTTGTATCTATTGCTGTAAGTTCCAGCCATTTTGTTAATTTAACTTGTGCTTCATGTACTATAATCAGTGGATCTTTGTCCATCTTGATTTTAATTTCATGAAATTCTTTTCTATAATTATTTTCTGACATTCTGAAATGACATAGAAGTGCCTTTTTGACATTTTTATATATGCTTTTGTCTTCTTTGGCTATACTGTTGTAAGCTTCAAATGTTTCTCCAGTTAATTGAGTCATCAGTTGTGCTGGCCAATCTTACTCATCATAACCTTTCATGGCCATTATGGATTCAAAATAATCCAGATAAACATCCATTTTTTTTTGGCTATCATATTTTCTAACTTTGATAGTGTCATTCGGTGTTGACTTTCTATTTGTTTCATTACCAGGATTGTGGCCTCTACTCTCTAAATCAATTTGTAGTTTTAAGTTATCATTTAAGCCACCATATTGAAATATTTATAATATTAATATTACTACAATCTTCAAAAGTTTATACACTCCCACACACGGCCTTTAATATTCACAAAATACGATGGCTGCTAATATTTCTTCTTTGAATGCATATTTTCCTTTTTGAAATACATAATACTTGTCACTTCCACGAAACCTCTCTTTATCAAATTTCTGTAATGTGATAACAATTCAATGTTTGTTCACTTCTTGACACCGATGTCAATAGTTTACTTATTAATGTATCTCTGTAGGCGTTCTCTAAATACATAACCTTGCATACAATAATCCTCTGAAGAGCTTGTTTCAATAATCTACACTATGTACAGAAATATCAAATTGAGGTTACACTTCGTGGAGACATCATCACTGTACTCCCGCCATCTTGACTCACACTGATTCCCGCTTTTTCTCTCATGTGACCTCTTCGTCATTAATCATGTGATTCACACGTGACATCCACTTTTACTCGACTTTTTTACTTCGTGCTTCTGTTTGTGTCAGTTCTCTCAACTCCCGTTCTTTGCACTATCTATGATAAGAAAATCTGCGGCGTAAGCTACGCCGGGGGTTGTATCTGGTTATTTTTAACTCACAGAAAATACTAATGCTATATAAACGATTTAAAGTGATTTTACTTTAGTTCCTCTTATTTAGTCAATAGTTTAAACACACAAATACACGCACGTACAAACACACGCACGTACAAACACACACACACACACAAATACACACACACACAAATTCAGAACTGCAGAGCAATGACTGAACCTCATCATAGACCAGTAAATATTTTTAATTCAAAGAAATAAAAGGAAAGAAATTAATTTTATTCAAATACACATGTAAACACTTTTCTTTCTTATTTGTAACTTTAACGATGCCATTTGTATATTTTGCAAAAAAATTTTTTTAATGTGTTCCTTAATATTTATTTCATTTTCACAAGGTATTGATGTTGTTTTTTAAAAATTAATAATCTTTCCCTTTTTTGGTATGGTTTCTAATCCCTGCCACTTACCATCATTTGCAAAAAAGAAAATAGTTATGTTAAGCACGTGAGTCATGATTGACAACTTTGTGATTGTGAATTATTTTTTCCCGTTTGAAATCCATTAGATGAACACAACTTTGATTCATTCGGTATGTGCTTACGCTACAAAACAACAAGAAAAGCAAAATAACAATTCTCTGGATGAAGAATAAGCCATACTAAAACGTAAAATTATTCTCCATTCGTAAAAGGAAGCTAAAAACCATTCTAGAGCTAGCAATCTCATTTGTCATTATAGTGTAAGGCCCGTGTCTGATTAGGAAAATGTCAATGTTCATATTTTGACTCTTTCACAGCCTTGCTGCACACATTGAAATCGTTTAGGCCCTTACCACACAAACAAATGTCAAACGTAAAGTGTGAATTAAATGTCAAGACAAGCTACAATGTGTTTTGATATACCTTTTTTCTTTGAACATGAAACTAAAATCATTTTACACAAACATTTTTGGTTCTTTCAATTATTTAACAGGAGGGGCTTGAAATGACAGAAATGACCTTGGATTGCGGACGAGCCAATGTGTTTATCTACCCCCCCTCCCATTGGCTCCTTTCGCAACTTCTATCCCCACCATAGTAAGAAAAAGTTCCCTTTTCAGACCATTTTGGCCTATGCGGCAAGTGAAGCAGCGTTCACAAGTTTCAATAGCCATGTCATACGAGGGGATTGTGTGGCTAGCACAATGCCCAGCCGCCTTTACCATACCTTTAAAACAAACACCTCTTCTATAATTGGGTTTTTAACAAAATAATATTTAAGTATTTCAATGATTTTCACTGTAATAACAAAAACAAATGCTAGGGTCAAGTCCCAGAAAGTTTTGTTAATTACAACAGTTGTACAGCCCTTAACTAGAAATAACCCGCCATGTTATAATACGATTACCCGGCTTTATCTTTTAAACAACTTTGTTTAGCCGATCCAACCACCCCCCCCCCACACACACATACAATCCATCCGGCACACCCTGCTCAACATTTTTATACCACTGTACTATAGGAGTATTTCAAAGTCATCATTTTTACATCGCTGATTCATTACATCTAAATTTGCAGTTCCATATTAAACAAGGAAGTATAAAACTAATAGCGTGCAAGACGTCGAATTTTTTTTTGTTGCGTTTCGAACGGGTACCCTGCGTTCAAAATTTGGGCCGGGAATCCGGGAAATTTTTTTTCAACACTATTGACAGCCCTATTCACTGGCGTGCATTGACCATAAAACGTGGGAAGCCATTGCTGAGAAGCGCAACCTCTGGCGGTCAAAAGTGCGCGTTGTCATTCAAGTTGCGGAAGCCACCCTCATAGCTAGAAGTGAAGAAATAAGAGACAGAAGAAATGGGAAGGGGCGAAGATGAGCAGTAGTCAACGCCATCGTCCCTTGAGGACGGACAGATGCCATAAATATATTGTCGTATTAACTTATCATCTTTGTTTTTCAATCAAGCTGTTTTTGTTATTTTTAATTAACGCTGGACAATTAGCAAACCCACTAAAATATGTCTCTCGGGACAAGCATTTTTCCCTCAGCTAGTTGTGTCGTTGGCTAAGCTTTAATGGTTGAATTTCCAATAAACATACACAAATGCATGTGGCACAAATGCAATAAATATTTTGAGACTTAAACATTAATGAGACCCTTTTTATGATTTAACTGGCGTATCACCCGTCAAAAATGACATAAGTTTTCAAAATAAATACACGTCAGATTTTAAAAAATAACGTAATACAGACTTTCATTTATTTAATTTCTTTTTATTTGATTAATTTATTATCATATTAAACAATTTTATGCAGAACGTTCGAAAAGAGTTATATTTGGTGCAGTAATTTTTGGTGCGCACTATTGAACAAATCAGCATTACATCCAAGAAGCATTACATCCATTACGGGAATTATGTTTGTTGATTGAAGATGATATAAATATGGGGCAGTTTTATTTTAACCATTGAGACATAATTTTGAAACACAGTCTCCCCCAAAAAAGGGTTTTAAAATAAACTCTACGTGGGAGACTTAATTGTGAGGGAGACTTTATTTGGAGGAAAGCTTCATTTGGAGGGAGACTTTATTTGGAGGGAGACTTTATTTGGAGGGAGACTATATTTCGTGACGCCGCACCATCCTTATTTTGTTATGTCGTCTTCAGGCTTCCTAGTAACTAAATACATTTGTTTTATCAAACATTGTTGAAGCTTCAAAACTACATTATCACAACACTCAACAAAAGAGTCTTTCAATAACACAACAACAAAGAATGTAAATCCTAAAACTTGATTAAATACCTCGAAATAAGAAGAATCCTTTTCTCAGGAATGAATTTATTTTGTGTAAAATAATTTCGTGAAAACTTTGACTTAAAATGCAAGAAACGTCTTCTCGAACTTCCTGCAATCTCCAGTATGCCAGTGTTCTCAGCCTTACTCGCGATGGAAGTCTATCACCCATTATCGTGGTGAGGAATTTAAGATTTCCTCGTCATTCCGCGAAGTTAGATCAAAGTTTTCATGTTGAAAGGTTTACTCAGTCTTTCACAAAAAACTGTCTTGTTGACTCTGAATGGTTTGTGCTAGATTCATTTTTCTCCGGTCTCGAGGCCTCAACTTACGCTGTTCATCAAATAACTTTGTTCCTTCCACACAAGGGTTAAGGCCGGTTGATATAACTGTTAAAGTTTACTAACGCAGAGTACTACTGATAAAGAACGCAGTTTCAAATAAAGTTTAGAGGCATCGCTAGGGTTGGTGCCCCCCAGTGCGTTAGCTCCTAGTGGCAACCCTTGCCAGTTATCCCACGTTTCCGCACCATCTTCACCCATAGGGACGCCTTTATTGTGTCGACTGTGTGACCTAGATTCAGTGCATGCATGCAATGTGGGTAGTGAAGCCACCATTTTGAAAACTTCTTATATCATATATTTCATCGATTTACAAAAGTTTATTCACTAATTAATTCACTGTTGTTTACAGCATTGACTATTCACAAAGTACGATGGCTCACAATATTTTTCCTTTAATGAAGACTACTTCCCTTTATTGAAATCAAAATAATTGTAACTTCCACGCTGACCTCGTTTCTGTACCGTGATAATAGAATCATCCGTAATATTAATTTTCTTCTGACACCAATGTAACCGACACCAATGTAACTGGTTGGTTTTATATATGTGTGTATTGTAGGCGTTCTCACATACCACCCACTTTCGTGCATTGAATACTTGAAATACTATTACAAAATAATTTTAATATGTACACTATATACAGAAATATCAAATTGAGGTTTCACTTCGTGGAAACATCATCATTACATTCTAGCAATCTTGAATAACACTCCCGAAACTTCTCCCGCGCTTTCACTCACGTGTCCTCGCTGTCATCCAACTCGTGATTCACACGTGACACAGTATAAGGCGGACAGGATAACCAGTACACTACGAATCTCACGTCATTCTGTGAAGGAACAATGCAAGTGAACGCAAGTACCATTGTTGGTCTTGAAACATTGGTCGACCTCATCGAGGGTCATTCGTCATGTTCGTTTAAACATACTTGCGTGGTGTCTCGCATGGTGACACGAAGAGAATTATACATATAGAATAGATTCCATTGGACAGGAGAAGAATTTGAGGAGTGTGGCAAGAATTTTCTTCAGTGAAGTGTTTTTTGAGTAATTTCGAGAAGTTATTGCCTGCAAAGAAAAAATGTAACAGTCTAGAGACACATGTTTTTCTTGAAAAATCAAGGTGAAGGAGAAAGTGTTGATAGTGTCATAACAAACCTGAAACTAAAAGATAAGTCTTGTGAATTTGAAATTCTGACATAGTCGCTGATAAAGGATAGAATTGTGGCTGGTGTGAAAAATAAATACCTCGGGGCTAGATTATTGCGAGAGTCAGACATCAATATAAGTAAAGCTGAAAGTATATGCAGAGTTGCTGAGACATGCAACAGAGTGGCTGAGACAACAGAGTGGCATCGCAAGATAATAAATGAAGAAAAGAATTTGCAATCTGTGAAATCAAGTTCAGCAGTAAAATCAAGTTCTTAAACAAAAGGGTACACATTTTTTTAAACTACTAGCTAAATCGGTTTTTATGATTGTTTACTTTGTACTGCCTATCTTTGTCTTCGTACTCTTTGTTAGACAAATTAAAATTAGGCAAATTAAAATTAGGCAAATTAGGTATTTAAAAAAAATTATATGGTAAACAGTGGCAAAAGTGTGTACATTAAAATTCGTTGTTGAAAACAATATTTGTAAAACAATTTATAAAAACATTCACAAAAATAAATAAAATGATTAAAGAAGGTAAGTGCAGATGTTTAATAATATATTATAGCTTCTGGTAGAAGACTCAAATCTTATAGAATGTAGAAAAGAACCTTGATGATCTACAATAACAAGACCGATATTAAATATCCATGCAGAAGTCACCAATGACCCGCCCATAAGCCCAACTTTTTCCCCTAGACTTTTTCCAAAAAAAGTTTGGATTTAGAACGAGTATATACGGTAAGTCAAGAAACATTCTGCTTAAGTAAAGTGTCCTCGCAAAACAGAACTAGCAATGGGTGGCAAACAGTGGTCACGCTTGAGCAGATACAAATAGTGTTCACACAGGATGCAGGTGGGTTAGTTAAAATTCTGCCTTACATATTTTTTATCCACTTAAAAGGGAATCATTAAAAAAATCAACAGCTGGCTTACGACATACAGTGCTGAAACATTGCCTGTTGTAGGCAAAATATTAATCAAATTCTTAGTGAAATATAAAATAGAGAATCTGGAATTTCAAATAGTAAAGACACACTCAAAGCCAATCCTTGGTCGGCTAGGTAGTCAGTAGCTGAATCTTATTAAAATTGTGGGCGAAATATGCGATAAGTGACAGAAGTTGACCAAAGATCGAGACCATTACAATTACAGTGGTAAAAACATTCAAAGTGGTATCTTTCCTGTGCATCCCTTGTGAGCTCAACATGATTTTCATCGAATTGGCTTTTTCTCAGACGAACTCTGTGTCATTGTATTGAGTCAAATTTTTTAGTATGCCATTTGCCAGCATCAACAAGGATGGAATTAACGTGATTGTCCTATCTCAGTATGGTAAAAAAATATGTAAAAATTTGGAACTTCTCAAATTTTTATTTCCAATGCAACATCATAATTTTTGCGCTGCATATGTTAGCTAATTGAGATGTAATGTAATCGACATCCTTCAGTCTCACGAGACGATGGTGCATCACCGTTGATTTGAGTTGCATTTCCTCGATTGGCTGTGCAGTCTATCCTTGAGTGACAGTCTTTACCACAGCTTTTACACATACTTTCTGTGCGTCTCAATGATTTGGCCTTTCTCCTAGCTCTTCTGTCTTTGGCCTCCTCCATCCTTCGCTCTTCGGCTATTATGACCTCCTCTTTTACAACTGTGAGCCACGTAGATCTGTCTGCTGCCTTACACCCTCAGTCACTTGTCCATATTTTGGCTGCTTTCATGTCCCTTTGGCAGACATCTTTAAATCGAAAAATTGGGCTCTATAGACACACAGTTTAAATTTTCTCTGTTAACTTGTTATTTTGCCAGACCCGTTTATTTAATTTAGCCAATGTGGCAGCTGCCTTTCCAATTCTACTTTTTATTTCCCCTTCAATGGACAGTGTATTGGAGACCTTGTAAACCAAGTAGGTGGAGCTGTCCACAACCTCCAAGTTTTCATTGCCGATATTGATGGTAGGAGAAGTTGTGTGTATTGGGCCATGATGTTTGTCTTTTTTAAGCTGATTTGCAGCCTAAATTCTTTGCAGTCATTGGAAAAGCTTGACACGAGTTGTTGCAAACCAGTTTCTGTGTGTGCAATCAGTGTCACGTTATCCGCAAAGAGTAGCTCACGAATTAGGTTATCTGTCGTTTTGGTCTGGTTCGGAGGCGGGCAGTGTTAAAAATTCCTCCATCAGATAGGGTGTACAACCAGATTCCATCACTGCTATCCTTGAATGCGTATCGAAGCAGGACAGAGAAGAATATTGCGAACAGTGTTGGAGCCAGAACACAACCTTAAAAAACTCCACTGCTGACTGGAAAGGCTTCTTACGTAGCTCCATCGAACTGCACTGTGCCCTGCATATTTTCATGGAACTGTCTGATGGCAGTAGGTGTGGCGGACAGCCAATTTTTACAAGGATTTGGAATAGCCCGGTGCGACTGACGAAATCAAAGGCTTTCGTAAGGTCCACAAAGGCAAAGAATAGTGGCATCTGTTGCTCTCTGCATTTTTCCTGGAGCTACCGTATGGAGAACACCATGTCTATGGTAGACCGACCAGTCCGGAAACCGCACTGAGATTCTGAATAGGCACGGGATGCTAGACCCTGTAAATGTGTTAGTATGGCGAAGGCCTTTCCTACAATATTAAGGAGTGAGATTACGCGATAGTTATTGCAGTCGCTTCTATCGCCCCTTGTTTTTACATAGTGTCATCCTTTAGGTCTTGGGGGATGTAGCCCTGTTCCCGGTAGAGGGATAGAAGCTCGTACAATGGTTGGAGTAAAGCTGTCTTGCCACTCTTTAGAGCTTCTGGTGGTATGCCATCATTCCCAGGTGTTTTTCCACAAGCTAGGCTGTCAATTGCTTTGCTCAGCTCTTCTTGTGTGGGCACGACATCAAGTTCTTGATGTCATCTAGAGCGGTGCTGGAGACTGTGGTAACTGTTGAATACAGTTCCAGATAATGCTCAACCCACCGTTTTAGCTGTCCTGCCTGGTCTTGGATAATTTCTCCACTTTTGGACTTTAGGGGGGCAACTTTGGATGTCAAAGGGCCAGTTGCTTTTTTATATTTTCGTACATGGCTTTGGTATTTCCTATTTCTGCAGCTGATTGTATGCTGGAGCAGAGGTTAAGCAAGTAGGTTACCAATATTAATCAAACCAGTCTGTGTTTTTGCGAGATTTCTTGCAAAAGACATGCATTGCTGATGTATAGATTGTTTCTCTAAGAAGTGTCCATTTGGAGTCAATGGTGACGCATGGGGACGTCTTTGAGAGACCTTCCTTCACTTTGTCAGTGAACAGCTGCGTTTTCACAGGGTCTTTCATGCAGAAGGATTTTATGCTTGGGCATCTCTTTTTCTTGGTGCGTTACAAGTTTTTCGTAATTATTCGTACCTTGCTGGCCATAAGGAGTGATCCGTGTCGCAGTCGGCGCTGTGATAGCTGCGGGTGAATAGGACGCTAGCCAGTTGTGTACGCCTGGTGATGATGAGGTCCATCTGATGCCATTGGCGAGATCGAGGAAGTCTCCAAAAATACTTGTGTATATCCTTGCACTTGAAAAAAGTGTAGATCACACACAAGCCTCGTGAGCAACACATTCCCAGAAGCCTCTGTCCATTCTTATTTATCTTTCCTCTTCCAAATGCTCAAAGGCATGTGCGCCAGGCTTTGTGGTCGCGCCCCACTCTAGCATTGAAATCTCCTAGGAGATAGAGTGCCTCGTCTTTGTGGTAGCTGGCTATTGCCTGGTCTAATGCTCCATAGAACTGGTCCTTCTCTTCCGGGGTTAAACAGAGAGTTGGGGCATACACACTAAGAATGATTGCTTGGCCCGCAGCAGTTCTGAGTCTTAGAGTGATGATCCTCTCCGGGCCTGATGACGGGAGCTCAATTGATGGTAGAATGGTGTTCTTAACAGCAAAACCTACACCATGCTGTCTTGGTTCATCTGTAGGTCTGCCTTGCCAGAAGAATGTGTATTTGCCTCTTTTAGTGATCCGCTGTCTGGGAGCCTGGTCTCCTGAAGGCATGCTATGTCAATCCTTAGACTGTTGAGCTCTCTATCTATTATTCCTGTTTTCCATGTGTCCTTTATTGGCTGCAAGTGATCAGTGATGCCGGGACACATAGTCCTCACTTTCCAGCTAGAAGACCATAATCATTTCAAGATGTCATTTGGCATACAACTCTTGTCAATTGGCGAAGATGATTTTAGATTCGTCAATAAAATTAAAGCACAGTAATTTTTGTACATATCCCTGTGTATTGGAAGGAGTGCGGCAAACTCTCTGGTCTCACAATAACATATCCCTGTGTAATGGAAGGAGTGCGGCAAACTCTCTGGTCTCACAATTACATATCCCTGGGTAAGGGAAGAAGTGCGGCAAACTCTCTGGTCTCACAATTACATATCTCTGGGTAAGGGAAGGAGTGCGGCAAACTCTCTGGTCTCACAATTACATATCCCTGGGTAAGGACAGGAGGGCGGCAAACTCTCTGTTTTCAAAATTGTGGAAAGCGATACCAAAAAATAATCTAATTTTTAATTCGTGGACGCCAAAACTTTGTTTCTCTTTGAACCCAAAAAAGATGTTTAATGACATTGGATGGAGCATATCGTAGTAATAAGTTTTTGTAGGCTACAAGAGATAATTTTTAAATAAAAAAAACCCCGTAAAAACAAAGTTTTTTACTAAAAAATTCTTTTATATGAGACAGAACTTAAAGTATTGATTATGATCCAACGCGACAAGCATTTACAACCTGAAACTGAGTGAATTCACCCTGGTTAAAACACGAGATGTGGTCATCGATGGCTGGCTTGAAGTAAAGTTACCCATAAAATGTAAACAATAGCGACTGCTATTTATAGTTTTATATAGATAAACTAAAAATGCATTAATTTAATTACGGTACGTTCGATCGATCTGAAATTTTGATACGATGCATTGTTAGGTAACTACAAACTTAAAGGTAAAAAGTACTGCTGAGTAGTAGTAGTACTATGTTACAACTTACTAGTATCTACAAATTTTTAATTATTTTATATACTCATGTCATTAAATTATGTTCATTGTTATAGCTGATATACTAATTTTAAGTTTTAAATATATTAATTTTATGTTAAAAAATAATAATTTTAAGTTTAATTTGTAATTATTAGTTTATACTATAAACTTTATAGTTAAACAGGAGCCTTTGAAACTAGGACAAGCTGAGTGTTGGCATTCGTTTTTAACTTCTCTTCTTTGTCATTGACTAATGCGCTTACAGTAGTCATTTATTCATAATTGCAGAACAATGACTGAACACCCTTTTCAAAAAAATCATAGGCTAGTAGATATTTTTAATTTAAAGAAATAAAAGGAAAACTATTACTATTTTCAAATAAACACTTTTCTTTCTTATTTGTATCTTTAACGACGCCATTTATATAACTTGCGAACATCATATTTTAATGTGTTCCGCAATATTTATTTCATTTGTCACAAAGTATTGATGTTTTAGTTGCTTTTTTACAAAATCAATAATCTTTTTCATTTTTGGTATGGTTTCTTATCCCTACCACTTACTACCTTTTGCAAAAAAGAAAATAGTTGTGTTGAGCATGTGAGTCATGATTGACAACTTTGTGATTTGTGAATTATTTGTTCCCGTTTTAAATCCATTAGATGAAAACAAATTTGATTCATTCGGTATGTGCTTACGATACAAAACAAAAACAAAAGCAAAATAACAATTCTCTGGATGAAGAATAAGCCATACAAAAACGTAACATTTTTTTCCATTCGTAAACGTAAGCTAAAAACCATTCTCGAGTTAGCAATCTCATTTATCCTTATAGTGTAAAGTCCGTGTCTGATTAGGTAAATGTCATATTTTGGACTCCTTCACAGCCTTGCTGCACACATTGAAATCGTTTAAGTCCTGACCACAGGAACAACTGACAAACGTAAAGAGTTAATTAAATGTCAAGACAAGCTACAATGTGTTTTGATTACACATTTTTTCTTTGAACATGAAACTAAAATAATTTTACACAAAAATTTTCAGGAGGGGCTGGAAATGACAGAAATGACCTTGGCTTTGAGACGAGCCAATGTTTTTATCTACCCCCCAACCCCTCCCGCAATTAACTCCTCCCTCTACTCCTATACCCGAATTACTTTTAAAATAAACACTGCTTCTATAATTGGGTTTTTAAAAAATTATTTCAGAAGTTCAATGGTTTTCACCGAAATAACAAAAACAAATGCTGGGGAGAGTGACCACTCAGCAAGGACAATTGCTGGAAAGTTTGGTAAATTACAACAGTTTTACAGCTCTGAAATAGAAATAACCCGCCATGTTATCATACGATACTTTGTTTAGCCAATCCAACCACACACAAAAAAAATTCCCTTTGGCACCGCCTGCTAAAGGTTTTTGTACCACTATACTATAGGAATATTTCAAAGTCATCATTTTACATCGCCGATTGATTACATCTAAATTTTAAGTTTCGTAATAAACAAAGAAAGTATGAAACTAATAGTGGGCAAGTCGTCGAAAATTATTTGGCGTTTAGAACGGGTACCCGGCGTTCAAAATTTTGGCGGGAACCCGGGAAGCTTTTTTCAACGGCATTGACAGCGCTATCCACTGGCGTGCATCGATCATAAAACGTCGGAGTCCATTGCTGAGGAGCGCAACCTCTGTTGGTCAATAGTGCGCGATTTCATTCAAGTAGCGGAGCCAACCTCACATCTAGAAGTGAAGAGATAAGAGCCAGGAGAAATGGGAAAGGGGGAAGAGGAGAACAAACGGATGCCATACATATATTGTCGTATTACTTTATCATCTTTGTTTTTCATTGAAGTTGTTTATTTTTATTTTTTAATTAACGTTGGGAAAATTAGCCACCCCCGCCCCTTAAAATATGTCTCTCGGGGCAAGCACTTTTTCCTGAGCTAGTTACTCCGCTGGCTAAACTTTAATGGATAAATTTCCAATAATCATACACAAATACATGTGGCACAAATGCAATAAATATTCTGAGACATAAACGTTAATACGAACCTTTTTGCGATTTAATATAATTAAGGGGCGGTTTTATTTTAACCATTGAGACATCATTTTGAAACAAAGTCTCCATCGAAAAGTGTTTTAAAATAAACTCTCCGGGGGAGATTTTATTTGGAGGGAAACTTTATTTCGTGTCACTACACCATCTTTATTTTGATATGTCAGTTATGTCGTCTTCAGGCTTCCTATTAACTAAATACATTGTTTTTATCAAAACTAGTTGCAGCTTCAAAACTACATTATCACATTACTCTACAAAAGCGTCTTTCAATAACACAATAACAAATAATGTAAATCCTAAAAATTTATTAAATACCTCGAAATAAGAAGAATCCTTTTCTCAGGAATGAACTTAATTTGTGTAAAATAACTTCCTAAAAACTTAGGACTTAAGATTCAAGCAAATTCTTCTCGAACTTCTTCAATCTCCAGTGTGCCAGTGTTCTCAGCCTCGCTCGCGATGTGGTCCGCCACCCAGGTCACGTATCCGCATCGACTAATTCAAGATCATGTTTCCTGGTCGTTCCGCGCAGTTGGTTTCAAGTTTGATGTCACTGCCACGGTAGACTGCGAACCATCTTAGAGCAGTGCTTCTCAAAGTGGTGCCGGTGAGTAGGCGATCCGCCATCGGTCCGCAGAAGTTATGAAGAAAGGACCGAACAATCTAATTATAATTCTCAATTTTGATCTATTAATACTAACACTATAGAATATCACAATTATTGGACAATAAGCACACAAAATTAACAAATATAAATAAAATAAATTACATTCCCCTACCATGTTTGAAAGTGAAAAAGAGCAACGGAACTTGCTGTCATGAAAAAATTCCTGCGGTCAGGGATGGCCTTATTCATAGGTAATCTACGCAGCCGTATAAATTGGTTTTCCCGCTTTGGGAATGTTAATATTAGGCTGTTGCGCTGGTGCGCACTATGTGTGACACATTCTTGGTGTGACGTAGTGTGGGGGGGATGACGTGAATAGAGAGATGCGAAAGTGACATTTGTGTAGCGGATAGCAAGGACAGTGTTGTTAGTATTATGTATTGAAGGATTCCTGTTTCAATTAAAAGATATATTCTTCTGATGGTGTTTTGACTTATTGAGCTTAAGCCTTGTGATTCATACAATTCCTTAGAAGTTGACATTAGGGGCTGCGTTCCGGGATAATTTGTTGACCGAGGCAGCAAGCAACTCTAGTTCAGAGTCAACACCAGACATCCAGAACAGAGGGAATCGATTCTAAGGCAAGTCAGTGGTATTAAGATACAACAAGTTTTGATGAGTGAGGTGTGTATGATGGTCTCTTATTTCAAACAATGCTGGTGTTATAATTCGCTATACCTTGTTGATCATTACAGCGTAGGCCTGTGCCTTTCACATCCAGTGTGCTTTCGGGTTGCTGTTCCCGTTGATCATCGTGACTTGGGCCTGTGCTGTTCACGTCCAGTGTCCTGTCGATTTGCTGTTCTTGTTGATCATCACAACGTAGGCCTGGCCTATTCACATCCGTGTGCTGTCAAGTTGCTGTTCCCGTTGATCATCATGACGCAGCCCTGTGCTGTTCACATCCAGTGTGCTGTCGGTTTGCTGCTCCTGTTGGTCATCACAGCGTAGGCCTGTGCTGTCACATCCCGTGTGCTGTCGGGGCCCATTCATCACAACGTAGGCCTGTGCTGTCGGGGCCCATTCTTACCCATCAACTGGACTATCCATCATCCAGTGAGTCATTGAACTCACTTCAAGATCTGGTATCTGCTAATAGATCGACATGATTATGCCTTGATGATAATGTATTTTTGAGTTGCTTAATTTTCAGGGTATAGATTTAACTCCGTGAGTTAAATCTAAAGTGAAGAGGGGGGATATGTCAGGGAAATATTATAGTTTAATGGGATTTTCCGTTTTCCCGCTTTGGGAATGTTAATGTTAGGCTGTTGCGCCGGTGCGCACTATGTTTGACACATTCTTGGTATGACGTAGTGTGGGGGGATGACGTCAATAGAGAGATGCGAGAGTGACGGTTGTGGTAGCGGATGGCCAGGACAGTGTTGTTATTATTATGTATTGCAGGATTCCTGTTTCAATTAAAAGATAGATTCTTCTGAGGGTGTTTTGACTTATTGAGTTTAAGCCTTGTGAGTCATACAATTCCTTAGAGCTTGACAATGTTCAAAACTTGAAATATTATTCCATCTATGACTATGATTTTGCGAAATTTGTAACATTGTGAGTATGCCAGTAGAAATCAATTAATATTTTGTGGGATTCATGGCTGTCGACGGCAGCACTGGTTTAGGTCTCGCGGAAGCATGCTTAAAAAGCTTGAAGATCTGATTTTATGTTTCTAGAACTGCAGAGGCTAAGAATTTGATAATGGAGCGGATATGAAATCCTGCAATCGTGGTGTACAAAAAACGTCTACTCGAAATGCTTCTGCACTTTCCGTCGTCTCAAGCTTGAAGCTTGTGGGTGCATGAAGTATGATTTCATTTGGTTCCATCTCTAATTCTTGAGCCTATTCTCTAGCCGAAATTTGAGCAAATAAAAATCCATATTTTTTGTATTTTTTCATTAACTCGGTTGCACTTTTTATACATTCCAGTGCAATGTCAAATTTTATTTTTTATATCTTTATATTCGTTTTATTTGTGTACTATTTCTTCGTTGAGGAAGGCTTTTTGTCGTAACGTTCGCTGTTTTGTTACGCGCTGTCAGACACACTCATGCCCTGTTTACCTGTTATCCATTTACTATGTGCAAAAAAGCATGACGAATGACCCTCGCGAGGGTCTACCAAACAGTTAATGGTTTTCAAGCAAAGGCGATACCGTGGTGGAGAAAATAGGGGGTGGGGGTAATCGAGACTATTGTTGCTTTTTTAATTCAGTTTCGTTGTTCCTTTACAGGATAACATGCATTTCGTAGTGTAGTGGTTATTACATCCGCCTAACACGAGGAAGGTCCTGGGTTCAAGCAACATCTGAGACGTTATGTTTTTAATTTGTAAAAATGTTTATGCTTGTTCTGATTTGTTCGTGATGTACTTTGTGTCCGTTCTCCCCCCCCCCACCCTTTTCATAGCACTATCTTTGAGCAATTCTGCGGCGTATGCTACGCCGCGGGCCACACATCGTATAATATAATCTAATAATATTACTTTGATCTCTACTATATGGTTAATGTTTAACATCTTATCTTATCTTATCTTATCTGTTTACAGACGCTCCTTCTATACAGAAGATAATTGCGTCCTACGCTTATCTATGGTTTGTGTTTAGTCCTGCATTTTTATTAGAGATTTAATACGGAATAAGAAAGGTGTTTTTATCCTTATGTCTATCTGAGGGTTGTATTAAGTTATATTTGTGTTGTATTTCTAAATTAGAATTAATTGCTTTATGTATGATTACTACTTTGCTCTTGGTTCTTCTATCCTCTAGTGTTTCAAGGTTTAATGATTTAACTAATGGTGTTATTCTTGTCAGTTTCGAATATTCTCCAGTAATGAATCTGGCAGCTCTTTTTTGAATTTGTTCTAGTTTATCAATATTTTCTTTGGTGGATGGGTCCCATACAGAAGATGCATATTCTAGTACAGGTCTCACCAAAGTGAGGCAGCATTTTAGTTTTATATCTCTATTACATTTGTTAAAGTTCCTTTTTATAAAGCCTAAGGTTTTGTTTGATTTTTTAATAACTTCATTGACATGGGGATTCCATGATAGTTTCTCATTTATTAAGACTCCTAAGTATTTTGCATCTTTAGTTTGGGTCAGTTCTTTTCCATGAATGTAATATTTTGAATTTATTTGTTTCTTTTTCTTTGTTACTCTTAACAGTTGACACTTTTCTGGGTGAAAAGAAATACTCCAGTTAGTTTCCCATTTTATCAATTCATCTAAGTCTTTTTGTAAAATTTTGCTATCTTGTTCTGATTTAATTGTTCTATAGATTTTACAATCATCAGCAAATAACCTAACTTTTGTAACTGTTGAGATGTTCTTGGGTAAATCATTTATATAAATTAAAAAGAGTAAGGGACCTAGCACAGTTCCTTGTGGAACTCCTGAGTTAACCTTTATTGGTGCAGATTTAGATCCATTAATTATTACATGTTAAGTACCTTAATAATGGTTTGAGAATCTCATTCAGTTTAGAACCATTGGGGGATAGGGGTTCAGACGCTGACCTTGAGTGGACAAAGATTTTGGAATAATCTGATGGGTCATGGGAAATTTATTAGGACGCTACAACTACTTAAGTCACATGTGATCACGTGTCAGGTGCCTGATGACGCCTGAATGTATGCATGCGAGCACGTGCAAAGGAATTGGTACATGAGGGCTGACCAATCAAATTAAGAGTTGCACGCTGACTCATGCCACCCAGTGGAATAGCCAATAGTAACGGTTAGTAATCTGGGACAGCGGGTCACCACCCACGCGGTGAGCAGCCCAATATATACCCCAGCAAAACTCTAAGGCGTCCTCTCTCTCTCAGAAGATCAAAGTCACAGACCACCATAAGATTGAGTTCTGAGGTGTGACTGTTTGATTAGAGGAGCCTAGTTGAGAAGTTTGTTCCCAGGTTGAGTACTTAGTAATAGCAGTTAAAATGTGTTTTTGTATATAGTTAAATGTTTTTATCCTTAACTATATTGATTATTGATTGTTAGTTAAGGTATGCACTATTTTTATTGTTCCCAGCTAGTATAGTAGGTCATAGCGGAGAATAGCGGTTAGGCAAGCTAACCTAGAGCTGAGTACCAGACGTGAAGGCAAAAGTGGGAAGACGACCCTGAGCCGGACGAGAAGATACTGTTAGAAACATTGGAGCCAGCTGTCAGTCATTGAGTAACTGAGGGGCGTGGTGTTGATCGGCCTATCAGACGATGTGTGGGTTAAGCATCGCTGACCAGTGAGGCGGAACACTGACTGATCCCGTTACCTGAGACAGTGTGTGAGGTCGGCAGATATATAGCAGAGCTGAGCCGAATCAAGGGATGTAGTATCCAATTAATTGTGAACGTACCTTTATTTTAGATATTTTGTACCTGAATTATTATTGTGTACATTTTACATATTTTATACCCCATTCATTTTTGTATATATATTATATATATTTTATCTATGTAAATAAATATTTCTCTCTGTTGTACACAGAGGTGTTACGTGTTATTTATATGTGTTTAAGTATTGCAGTTCAAGATAAGTATTAATACTAAACACTGGGGGCTAGAGCCATTAAAGAATATTACTCCTAGACAACTAAAGCCTAGGTACTTGATGTCTAATTACCATGTAGACATAAGTCCTCAACATTGGGAGCTCGTCCATAACATAAGAGGCTCGTACCTAACAGTGGGGGCCCGTCCGGGATCTAAGTAAGTCTTTTTGTAAAATTTTGCTATCTTGTTCTGATTTAATTGTTCTATAGATTTTACAATCATCAGCAAATAACCTAACTTTTGTAACTGTTGAGATGTTCTTGGGTAAATCATTTATATAAATTAAAAAGAGTAAGGGACCTAGCACAGTTCCTTGTGGAACTCCTGAGTTAACCTTTATTGGTGCAGATTTAGATCCATTAATTATTACAGTTTGCTCCCTGCCCAAAAGGAAGTCTTGGATCCAGTGATGTAAGGAACCTGAGATTCCAAAGTAGTTAAGTTTTTTAAGTAAACTAAGGTGGTGAACTTTGTCAAATGCTTTTGAGAAGTCTAGTAATATTGTATCTATTTGATCATTTTTGTCCAAGCCTTTTGATAGTTCATCTATTAAACCTATTAATTGTGTTTCACATGATCTGCTTTTTCTAAAGCCGTGTTGATGTGGGCATAGGGCATTATATTTTTCAAGGTGGTTAACTATTCTACTATATATTATGTGTTCTAGTAATTTACAGGTGATACTAGTAAGTGATACATGCTTGTAATTACCAGGGTCTGATTTATCCCCTTTCTTAAAGAGTGGAGTTACGTTAGCTAATTTCCAATCCTGGGGCACTTTACCCTGGTTTAGAGAGGCTTGAAAGAGAACTACAAGGATTGGGGACAGTTCATTGCTTAGTTCTTTTAATAATCTTGCAGGCAAATCATCTGGGCCAGTAGCTTTGTTTATTTTTAAGTTTTTTAGGAGTGAATGTATACCTATCTCATCTACAGTTATGTTACCTATTTCCTCCATTTTATTTAAATTTATTAAAACTTCCTTGTCGCCTGAGGCAGAAAAAGATGATGCAAAATATGTGTTAAGGATATTAGCTTTAGTTTCATTATCATTATAGGTTTGATTATTTGAGCCTTTTAGTGTGGCTATTCCTGAAGATTCCATTTTTTTAGATTTGATAAAGGACCATAAGTTTTTATTGTTATCTTTGGTAATTACATTGTTTATATATTCATTTTGGAGCTTTCGACTAAGTTTTTGTGTCAAGTGTTAATCTTTAAGTATTTTTTGTGTATCCTATATGAATAGGTAGCTTTATATTTCTTAAATAAGTTCTCTTTTAGTTTGCATAACTTTTTCAATCTAGAATTGAACCAGCATTTGTTAATTTTATTTGATGTTAGTTTTGTTGGAACATTCTCATCCATTATAGTTTATAGATTTGTTTTTATATCTTTCCAAATTTCTTTTACTGGGCTATTTGTGTTAAATTTACTTAGGAAAGTTTGTTGGAAGTTAGCCGCTGATTGGTGTAGTTTTATTGAATTACTTTAATTCCAAAGATAGATTTTTCTTCTAGGTATCTTATTAATTTTGGTTTTTATTGTATTGGTGACCCTAACAATATCATGGTCGGACAGTCCTGGAATTATTTTATAGTCTACCACTAGTCCTGGTCTATTTGTTAGGAATAAATCAAGTGTTTTATTTTTCCTTGTTGCTGTTTTTACTATCTGTTCTAGGTTTATGTTGTTTATAGTGTCTAAAAAGTGTTCATTAATTTCTTTGTTAGTTTGGTGGTTATCAATTGTATAATTTTTCCAATTTATATCTGGAAGATTAAAGTCCCCCATAATCCATAGAACTGCAATTTTATTATTCTCTTTTATGAAAGTTAATTGACTACAAAGATTGTTCATGTATTCTAGGTTTGTATTCGGAGGTCTATATATACTGCCTACAATAAGTGGGGATGAGTTTGGTGTAATTATTTTACAATAAATAGACTCTATATTAAAATTTGGCTGTGTAGTAATTTCTTCAGCTATGATATTTGATTTAATTGCAAGTAGCACTCCTCCATAATTGTCTGGTCTGTCTTTCCTAAAAATATTATAATTGGTGTTTAAAACATGATAAATTTGCAGGGTCCTAATATCATTGTGAGTGTATAATATCCCTTTAAAGTCAGTAAATAAGTTGAGGGGCCACGAATAATTTAAGTGAGAACAGCAAGGAAAGAGTAAAACATAATTTAAATTACGAAAACAATTTTTAAAAACTTTTAGCAGCTTGTCCTTTTTAGTATTTAGTTAAAACTATTTTGTTAAAGATAGTTAATAATATGCAATTTTGTATTTCAGAAATAAAATACTACATCCAATAGCAATGGCTTTCATTTAGATGATGACAGCATGTTTGAATCCTATTCCATACCAAGTCACTCTACTAAGTTATTGGAGCAAGAGATAAATAAGATTAAAAAAAAATTAAATTATGTATAATGAAAATATTACTCATTACTTACATTAATGCATTTAAATTCATGTTTTCATCTTTCTGTTAAATATGTATTAGCTACAATACTAACACAGGACTGGTAAGATAAATAAAGTATTTTGAAAATCATGAAATATCAACAGATCATTTCAGAAGTTATCATGTTTAGAATCTAGTCACCAACTATCTAAAATTTACATCAATAAATTTTTACAGTATATACAGGGTGGGTCAAAAAAAGTGGGACCGTCTTGTATAATTTCAAATAATATTTTTTTTGTAACAGTTTTCTACAAAACATCAAGTAAATGGTTGGCAAATGTTATTGTTATTTTATATAAAATCAGAATTCAAATTCAATGTGTCCTCCTCGCTTCTCAACAGTTTTTTTCTAAACGTCTTCGCCACGGGTCAATGCTCTTGTTTATAAACCGCTGAGACAAATGTTGCCACTCTTCAACGAAAGTAGACTTTTTGTTGGAGGGCACCCCAAATAGCATAATCTACCGGTTTTAGATCCGGGCTATTTGGTGGCCACCATTGGTCTGGTTCAATGAAGGTGACATTCTACCGACGAAGATAGTTTATCGTGTTTCTTGCCGTGTGTGAAGGAGTTCCGTCTTGTTGCAGTGTCCAGTTGTGATGATTACATCTTGCTCGAATATCCGGAAGCAATCCTTGTCTTAGGACGTGATCACAATAATACTCACTGTTCACTTTCGCTCCAGGTTCAACAAATACTACACTGGTTTTTCCCATCCGAGACACACCTACCAAAACCATGATGCCACGACTGAAATGTTCACGTTCGCGTATGAGTCTCGTTAAAGGAACTTGTTTTTTCTTTCTTGCTTCAGAATAAACACGATCATTTTGTGAATTTACTGGTGTGGCGAGAGTAAATATCTTTTCACCTGTAAACCAAATGCTTCGTATACTTCTCTCGTTTTGAAAACCTATCAAGTAACTGTTGGCTTCGGTTCTGGCGTTTTAATTTGCAGTTTTCGTTTATAACCTGCCCTATCACACGTTTGTACGTTCGAAGTTGCAAATCTTTCTTTAGAATCCGTTGCACATGTTCCTCGTGATATGCCAGTTTCTCTTTCAATTTTCCGTGGACTCTTGTGGCTGTGAGGGTTATCTTCCTGGCTACACATAAGCTCACTTACACGCCGAATGTTTGGCATTGTTCTAACGGACCTCGGGCGGCCGCTTCCTGGTTTTCGTGCTATCGTACCATTGGCATCAATTCTTTGACAAAGTCGATTAAAGCTTGTTTTACCCCATCCTTTATTTGGAAATTCAGTAATCATTCGCCTAGCTCCCCATTGTTTTTTCAATTCACAAATTTGTAATTAGGATACGATCTTCTGCTGTCATTTTTGTCATTGTAAAACAAAAAACAAAATATTAAATAAAATGTAAAGATGGCAACCGGAAGTTAACGAAATAATGACGTCAAGCGTTGAGTTAGTAAGTAAGAATAATTGTAATTTTACGGTTTGAAAACCACTGAAGACATAATATTATGTATATAATTACGCTCAATTATGTAGCCTAACGTTAAAAGACATTGCTCTGCTTTTTTTAAAATTGGATAATCATTTTGGTTTCCAGATTAACATTAAACACCCTCCATACTATTATTAATAATTAAACAATTTCATGCGGACGTTCGATAAGAGGTATTTGTGGTCCAGTAATTTGGTGCGCTGCTTTCTAAAATTACTTTAAAAATCGTGTGGTGATTAGCACTGTAAAAAAATATTATATACATACTTTGTGTACATTTCAGGAATATTTCGTATTTATCATATACGGATATGTTACTTGGGCTTTTGCAAAAAAACAAAACAAAACATTTATAAAATACTTTGTGTACATTTAAGAAAGTTTAATATTCCGAATATAATACAAGGACAAGTTAGTTGGGCTTTTGAAAAAGATGGGCGCCGTAGGCACCCTTAAAAAAAGTGGGCGCCGCAGGCGCCATGGCGCCGCAGCACAAACTAGTTAGATATATTGCACAAGATTGCGCTAGGTGGTCCAACTTTTTTTGGGCCATCCTGTATTATTCTGCTATTAAATAGTAAAACCTTTTATTCTCCATGGCTGTATAAATAAGCCAGATGTACAATTTTTATCTTTGATTTCTTTATGCCTTAAAATAGAATACCAATAATATGTGTTATATGTACAACTTTTAAACTCAACCAAAATGGGTAACTGGTTTACATGTGGTTGTATCAAATGGCTGTATGTTGAGGCACTTTTGTTCCCTGCCTACAACACAAACATGTACAAGCCATCACTGCTAGACTGATATTGCCAAGTTAAAAGATTAAGATTGAAAGGCTTAAGTAATAAAATAGAGTATGGATATAACATTTTTTGTTGTTGCAATTTGTAGAGAATTGATTAGACCAAATAAATAATGAATATCTAATAGATAAGCATGTTAATAAATCTAAATAATTTGAAAGGGAAACAAGTAATAAATAATTAAAAGTATTGTATTTTAATGAAACTAAAATAAATGTTTGTTTAAATGGGAGTTATTATTAAATAATCTGTTGATGTTAATGTTTGTTGAAAGATTTGTAAGCTTCTAATTCTAATAACTAAAACAAGTTATAAGTAATAATTAAATTTACACATTTCTTGTTCCTTTCAATTCTACATACATTTGAATATCTATATATATAATTCTCCAAAGCGGGTATGTGCAAACAAACATGACTAATGACCGTCGCTGGGGTTGACCAATCAGTTTATAGTTGGCAAGGAAAGGTGGTCCCGAGACCAACAATGGTTCTTGCGTTGATTTGCGTTGTTCCTTCCCAGAAAAAAAAACGTGATTCGTAGTGTAGTTGTTATCACGTCCGCCTTACACGCGTAAGGTTATGAGTTCAAACCCCAGCGAAAACTTTATTTTTAAAATTTTTTAAAATGTGTTTTTAGTGCCCGTTCTTCTCCCCTTTTTGGATGAACATGGCTGACCCTCGATTGTGTGCGACTGTCTCGAGACCAACAATGAGTCGGTAGTTCCCTCCACCGACGCTCATTCGCGTTGTTTTGATTATTATAAATTTACCTATTTAAAAGCCTGATTGCATTCTCACCCCCATTACCCCATGTCTTTGCACTACCCATTAGAAAGTTTGCGACGGATGCTACGCCACGGGGCGTATCTAGTATATATATATAAATATATATACATAAACATAGATACCTAACCTGAGCATTTAGAGGCAAATGCAGTTGTAAAATGTATTCAAAAATAAAGTTATGGTTTTTAATGTGTCTTTAATTAAAATTTTGACTATAAATTAATGTGAATAATCTTGTTTCTACATATAAGTGTAAAAGTGTTTTGGACTTGAAAACAAATGTAAGAAAGTGAAAAGTACTGAGTGCAATATTTCAGAACACTTGATTTAACTGTGTGTATTTGTCTTGTTATTATTTCTGGATCAGGATCTTCATCATGGATTCCTATTTCGCTAAGGAAATTCTTGCTCCATCAAATTAACAGTCTATGACGGTGATGCGTCCATTTCTGAACATTATTATGACATTTTTGTGTATGTTTAGGAAAATTTAGAGTGCAATGCGTTTTATGTAGTTGTAGAACGTGTTTGTAAAGCGCTTTGAGCCCAGCTGTATCCTGGGGCAGTGCGCTAAATAAGGGAACAAATAATAATAATAAAAAGTATATATATGTTTTCATTTTCGGTTTAGGCTTTTAGCAACAAATTTTGACAATCTTCCACTTGCTTGGAACATCATCTTGGAGGGGGATCTAAGTTTTTGAGATGGGGGGGGAGGGAATATGAAAAAATCGCCAAAAAGTAATTATGAATGAAATAAAGTAATGCAAATTAATATATTTAGGCGTAGGCCCAATCAACTAATTACAATAAGCTTAGGCAAAATACAATTTGATTCACAAAGTATTGCAATATAATTTACTAGACGCCCGGCGGCGCATCATACGCCGCAGACTTGCTCATGGAAAGTGCAAAGAAAGTGGAGAAAGAACGGACACAAACTACAGCACAAAGAAATCAAAACAACGCGAGTGAACGTTGTTTGAACTGGCGACTCATTATTGGTTTCGAGACATTCGCACTATGGTTATCTACCTGCACACTACCTTATACCACATTAGCTTGCCAACAATAAACTGTGATTGGCCTACCCTAGCGAAGGTCAGCCAAGTTGGCAATAAAGGGGTAAAAGAACGGGCACAAACAGACATTTTTGAAAATAAAAAAAAACTACAAAGTTTTCGCTGGGACTTGAAACCAGGATCTTCCCCGTATACGGCGGATGTGATTACCAGTACTCTATGAATTTCACATTATTCTGTGAAGGAATAATGCAAGCGAATGCAAGGACAATTGTTGTGATCTCGAGACGTTGGTCGACCCCAGCGAGGGTCATTCATCATGCTCGTTTGCACATACTCGCTTTGGTGAAGGGGGCGGGGGGAGGGTTAGAGAGTCGGCGTGCGTGCGTGGTGTCCCGCATGGTTGGGCGACGTAGAGAATTATATCTCGAGACATTGGTAGACCCCAGCGAGGGTAATTAGTCATGCTCGTTTGCACATACTTGCGTAGCGGTGTCCCGCATGGTTGGGCGACGAAGAGAATTATATATATATAGATAATTCTAGATCTACACTCTAGGCAAGATTTCTTTTTACTTTCCTGTGTTTAAGACCAAGGAGATGCAAAATATTTTTTAAAAATTACCTTAATCTATTTTATAACATCATTATTATTAGTTCTACTTCATAGATTCGGAATAACGCGTAATTTCTACAAACGATGACACAGAATCCATAGTCATAGTAGTATTTATTATGTATATTAAACAGTTAATCTTTTCAAATTTGTTTTCACAGTAATAATTCAGATTAACTCATTTTTAAACATAAGTCATAGTAATACTCATACTACACATTCTTTTAAATTTAAAGTCGAAGTCTTTAGTTTTTCTTTATTTTTATTCTTTTAATTAAAAAAAAGTTTTTTTAAAGCCTATTTTATACTTTAAATGAAATGCAGATATACTTCGTAATAAATTGTATATTATTGTTGTTTTGGCATGTTTTTTTTACATGATATGATGAAACCCTGATAATGCACCCAATCCTGAGTGAGAGGCGCCTGCGGTGGTTGGGCCATGACCACAAGATGAAACCGGAGCGAATTCCAAGAGTCTTGCTTTACTGTGAGCTGGCAACTGCTATGATGAAAATAGGTCACGACTGTCTGCGCTACCAGGACGTCTGCAAAAAAGACATGTCACTGGCGCGGATCGACCATAAAATGTGGGAGGCTATTGCTGAGGAGCTCACTCTCTGGTGGTCAAAAGTGCGTGAGGGCATTCAAGTTGCATTTAATTCGGCTGCCGAACACATGAATCAAGCGATCTAACATTGAAAATCGTTTCATACAAAATCGAAAAGACTGAAATGTTTTCGTGTGAAATAATTTTGTGTTAAAGGATATTACAAAAAAGTACATATACTCAAGAAAATTAAGATTCTTAGAGTACATTAAATTAACATAGACATGCATGTTTGCCAGCCTTTAATAAATATAAATTAAACAAAAATATTGACTCAAAGACATTTAATACATAATTTCTCTCTCAAAAAAAACAAAGAAAACGCATCTTCTGATTGCTTTTTTGGATAAAAATCTCATGGGGGGATATGATTTTTCTCCAAAAAAGCAATCTCAAGATGTCTTTTTCGTTGTTGTTTTTTTAAAGAGGGAAATTATGTATTAAATGTCTTTGGGTTTAATTGTAGGGAGTAGTGATTTGGGGTTTGTCTCATCATGGTGTTTGCATATCAAAGCCCAGTTTGCTTTATTATATTTAAAACAAAAGTCACTGCCTCTTTCATGTCAAGCCTTTTTAGTTCTCTCTCCGGTGTGGCTGATTCTTTTATTTTTTTCCAAATTTGTTTTATTGTATTTTTTTAGGACTGTTTGATTATTTCTTGTTAAATAATATTATTTTACTAGGTGTTTTAGGGCGCCTACGGCGCCCACTTGGGCTGCATGGCGCCTATGGCACCCACTTTTTTTGGTAAAAAGCCCAAGTAACTTTTCATTGTTTGATAAATAAGAAATATTAAACTTCCTGAAATGTAAACAAAGTATTTTATAATTATAAATCCTCAAATCCTCTTTTTACATCGCTATCTTTTCCAAAATTAAAATATAACCTAAAACTATGACGTCACAGAATATATTATTTTTTTGTTTTTTATTTTTTTTTAGAATCTTTTAGAATTTTGCACACCTCCTGATGTGAACCTTGTATATATATATATATATATATATATATATATATATATATATATATATATATATATACTTAAATATAAGCTCAAAAAATGACGTCATAGCGCTACGGATCCTTCCTTCCAAACCTGTGACTTGGGCTATTATATTGTTTATTAATACGTTTTCGCATTTAACGTATCTCATTGTAATACGTATTCTTTTATTCTTTTAATTAATTTTTGTGTGTGTCTAGGTGAAAAAAAAATTGTCATTTTACAGGAATTGTAAGAATTGTAATTTTGGATTATTGGATTGAACTAAGGCTACTCTTAATTGGATAGCGAAGTCAATAGTGCGCTCGCCTCACAAGCTGAGGGGCGTGGGATCGATTCCACGTTAAAGCCACTATGAAAATGTTGATGAATGACTAACGCTAAGAAAGTCCTCCGCTGACCTGGAGAGGGATGGGCGCCGCAAGGTCTATCAAGCCTGAGATTGTTCTAATGGAAACATTAGAACCCCTACGACTACGGGGTTATAACGACCACGAGGTTATGGGACTTAAAAAGAAAAAAAAACACTCTTAATTTAGAAAATCGTAGGATTTCAATAAGTGGATTATTTAACTCAAACCTTTGGACCATAAGATGTGGTGTTTTATAGCAAAAAATACGATTTCTTATCCCATACATCCAAAGTAAATGTTATGGTGGTAGATATGACTTGTAATGTTTGTAAATCGTCAGCATACGTATCCATTTGTTGATGTGTAGTCTACATTATTATATATTTTGTGATGTGGACGTACAGAAGTGGTATAATTGTCTATGTTAAATTTTGATAAATATGGTAACTCTCCTGTCTATCTCCCTCTATTACTTAAAAAAAACAACAAACAAACAAAACAGCAATTAGTGTACTTATGTTGTCTTGTGATGTCAATGCATTGTAAATATTGTCTAGTTCTTATAAGACATTTATTTGATATATCAATTGAGTAGAGTAAACATATTTCGTATTTTGAATTAAATATTTTCCCTTTTGTATGATTTATGTATCTATCGAAGCATTATATTAATTACTAAATTGTTTGACTCATAGGCTACAATTGAAGATTTAGTATCATATTTTTAAAAAAAATTCAAACTAACTGTACTGCTGTAAAACATGGACTACCATAAAGAATTTACTAATATAGCTAAAGAGTTTGGGTGAACTTGAAAAGAAATGAAAGATTTTATCGAAGAGAAAGTCAAAGAAACCAAAGAAGAAGAGAATCAAAAGCAAATAAATGAAAGGTAAGATAGAGTTGCAAGAAGAGAACTTGAACAACGCAAAAATGACAACTTAAAAATACAAGTTGATCTACAGAGCAAAGGCTACAATGCTGGTAATGACGCGAAGTAAAAGTCAACACCGAAGGATATAATCAAAGTTATAAAATATGATAGCAAGAAAGAAAAAAATTTAAATTGATGTTTTATCTGGATTATTTTGAATCTATAATGGCCATGAAAGTTTATGAGGAAAAGGAGAGGCCAGCACAACTGATTACTCAACTAACTGCAGAAGCATTCGAAGCTTCCAACAGCATAGCCAAAGAGGACGAAAACCTATTCATATATGTCAAAAGGCACTTCTATTTCATTTCGGTAAGTCAGAGATTGATTATAGAAAGGAATTTCATGAGATGAGAATGAAAATCTTATGTTATCTTATCTTATCTGTTACAGACGCTCCATCTATACAGAAGATTATCTCGTCCTACGCTTATCTATGGTTTGTGGTTAGTACTGTATTCTTATGTTTTAAATGTTGATAAAGTGTTAGTCTCCCTGACTTCTTCAGGCAACCCATTCAACGCCCGAATTCCGTACGGGAAAAACGAGAATTTGTATGTTTTTGTTCTTGCATACGGAATCAGGAAGGTGATTTATCCTTATGTATATCTAAGGGTTGTATTAAGTTATCTTTGTGTTGTATTTCTCAATTAGAATTAATTGCTTTATGTATTATTACTACTTTACTCTTGGTTTTTCTATCCTCTAGTGCAGTGGTCCCCAACCTGTGGTCCGAGGAGATATGCCTGTGGTCCGCGAGCAAAGGAACATTAAATTATTTACATTTTTATTTTACTGTTGTGTATTTCTCTAGGGATTGTGCGTCTTTCCATACACAAGATGGAAAAGCTTGTTATCCGTTTTGGCGGCACCACGTCCAAAGAACAGCAATGACACATTAGCGCAGATCGGACAACCGCCTAAGATCAATCTTTGCGCTGTGTGTCTGCGCTCTTATGACGGCGCTCTTATGTCGGCGCTATTATCACGGCGCTTTTATGTCAGCGCTCTTTTGTCGTGCGCGATTTTGATGGATCGCCTATGTTGCCAAGCTAATCTGCACAGATGGAGCTGCTGCCATGACCGGAAGACTGACTGGTTTAACAGTTCGGATTAAGGAGGTTGCACCTGAGAGTGAATCTACGTATTGTATCATTCACAGGGAAATGATGGCAAGCCGAAAAATGTCACCAGAATTAAAAAGTGTATTGATTGATGTCGTTAAAGTTATTAAACACATCAAGGCACACGCCCTTAACTCACGCCTTTTTGAGCAACTTTGTGAGGAGATGGACGCAGAGCACAGATGCCTCCTTTTGTACACAGAAATAAGATGGTTGTCCAGAGGAAAATCGCTAACCAGAGTATTTGAATTACGAGAGCCATTGCAAAGATTTCTCTCAGAAAAGAAGTAACCGCAGGCAGCACATTTCAGTGACAAGGTATGGGTTGCAAAACTTGATTACCTGTGTGACAGCTCAATGAACTCCATCTGTCCCTTCAAGAAAAAATGACAACTGTTGTCAAGTTGGCTGACAAAGTAGCTGAAGTTAAATCAGACTGGAGTTGTGGGAACGGTGCATGATTAAAGGCATTTTGGATATGTTTCAAACATTAGCGGGGATTCTAGGTGAGACTGAGCCTGAACACTCTTGTGTCCCAGTTGGTGCACGATCACCTTTCTTTGCTTTTAAAAGAGGTTGAGCGATACTTCCCAACCACAAAAGACCCAAGAACTTCAAGGGAATGGATCCGTGACCCATTTGTCAACAAACCAGGTGAATCTAGCATAACTGTGCAAGATAAAATTTAACTGCTCGAGATCGCAAATGACGGTGGCCTTAAAACTACGTTCGAGAAAACAACTCTTTCAGTCTTTTGGATTGAAGTCATGGCGGAATATCCTGATATTGACACCAAAGCAATTAAATCCCTATTGCCATTTCCGACATCCTATCTGTGTGAAGCGGGGTTTTCTGCATTGACATCAACGAAGACAAAACAGCGGAATAAAATGGACATAAGCAGCAAACTTCGAGTGTCATTGTCTCCCATTGCCCCCAGATGGAACCGTCTCGTTGAAGAGGGTTCTCGTTGAAGAGGGTTCTCATTGATTTCACATTCTGGTAAATAAAGATATTGAATAACGTTTAATTCATTTTCTTTGTAACTGTATTTTATTTTAAAGTCATGTTTAAGTACAATAAAAGCTATAAAATCAAAACGATATAAAATACCTGTATAAACACTCAACGCAGCCGCAAACACAACCCCCCACACACACCCATAACCCCCATTTCCCCAGGTTAGTGTCCTCGGTAAATTTATCAAACTTTTACCGGTCCGCGGCGTTTAGAAGGTTGGAGATCACTGTTCTTGTGTTTCGAGGTTTAATGATTTAACTAATGGTGTTATTCTTGTAAGTTTTGAATATTCTCCAATAATGAATCTGACAATTCTTTTTTGAATTTGTTCTAGTTTATCAATGTTTTCTTTGGTGGATGGGTCCCATACAGAAGATGCACATTCTAATACAATGCTTCTCAAAATTTTTAGTATGACGAACCGGCAGAAATTTTTCCCTTGCACCAGGGACCGGTAAACTATTTTCCCTATACTGACGTGGTAGCGAAATTTAATTTATTGTATTTTATTTGTTTCATTTTAATTGCTTATTGTCGAAAAATGACATACTCTATTCGGTTAGTATTAATGGATGAAAGTTTAGGATTATAATTAGGTTGTTCGGTACTTTCTTGACTTCTGCGAATTCTGCGGACTGGCGGCAGATGGCCCACGGACCGGAACCGGTCCATGGACCACAACTTTCAGAAGCACTGTTCTAGTACAGCTCTGACCAACGTGAGGTAGCATTTTAGTTGTATGTCCTTATTACATCTGTAAAAGATTCTTTTTATAAAGCCTAAGGTTTTGTTTGATTTTTTAAAATAACTTCATTGACAAGGGGATTCCATGATAGTTTCTCATTTATTATTTCTCCTAAGTATTTTGCATCTTTAGTTTGGATTTGTTCTTTTCCATGAATGAAATATTTTGAGTTTATTTGTTTCTTTTTCTTTGTTACTCTTAACAGTTGACACTTTTCTCGGTGGAAAGACATACTCCAGTTTATTCTCCCATTTTATCAGTTCATCTAAGTCTTTTTGCAGAATTTTGCTATCTTGTTCTGATTTAATTGTTATATAGATTATACAATCATCAGCAAATAACCTAATTTTGTTCATATTGAGATGTTGTTGGGTAAATCATTTATATAAATTAAAAGGAGTAAGGGACCTAGCACAGTTCCTTTAGATCCATTAATTATTAGAGTTTGCTCTCTTCCCAAAGGAAGTCTTGGATCCACTGATGTAAGGTACCTGAGATTCCAAAGGAATTGAGTTTTTTTTAGTAAAATAAAATGGTGGACTTTTTCAAATGCCTTTGAGAAGTCTAGTAATATTGTATCTATTTGTTCATTCTTGTCTAAGCATTTTGACAGATAATCTATTAAGCCTTTTAGTTATGTTTCATATGATCGGTTTTTTCTAAAGCCGTGTTGATGTGAACATAGAACATTATATTTGTTTAGGTGGTTAACTATTCTACTATATATTATGTGTTCTAGTAATTTACAGGTGATACTAGTAAGTGATATAGGTCGATAATTACCAGTGTCTGATTATCCCCTTTTTAAAAGGGGGAGGGACATTGGCTAATTTCCAATCCTGGGGCACTTTACCCTGGTTTATAGAGGCTTCAAAAAGAACTGCAAGTATTCGGGACAGTTCATTGCTTAATTCTTTTAATAACCTTGCAGGCAATTCATCCGGTCCCATGGCTTTGTTTACTTAGAAAGTTTTTTAGTAGTGTATGTATGCCTTTCTCGTCTACAGTTATGTTACCTTCCATTATATAAATTTATTAAAACTTCCTTGTCGCCCGAGGCCGAAAATGATGATGTAAAATATGTCTATGGCGGATTAAGAGGGATTTGAACGGGCTAAAGCTAGGGGCCCCCGATGATTTAAGGGCCCCCAAATTTAGTATATCTATATATATAAAATCAATGTATGTATGTATGTATGTATGTATGTATGTATGTTTGTATGTATGCATGTCTGTTATAGCTGACTAAACCATTCATTCGATCGCCATGAAACTTTTGGAGACTTTTGAGTACGCTCCAGGGGATGGAAATAGGCTACTTTTTTTCAAAATTTAACACTCATGGGGCGCCGGGGGCCCATAATGAGAATTTTTTCTTATATGAGCTATATAAAAATTAGTTTAGGGCTTAGCTGCTTGGAAAATGAATGGATCTTGACCAAACTTGGTACATAACAACTTGATAGCCTATATTAAAGTACCATATGGCATTGAACACCTAATGTCCGTTCCTTCGGGGCCGGGGGCCCAAAATCTTTTTTTTTGTAAGCGTTAAATACTTTATTCCCGTTATGATTTACACGATCTTGAAAAGCATTGACTAATATATCTATCATGATCCAGATTGAAATGAACAGGTATTTTAAAGTTAATTTCTTGCACCGATTGGGCCCGGGGGCCCTTAATGTTGTTTTTTCTAATCTTATATCTATATATATTTAAAATCAAAGTATGTATGTATGTATGTATGCATGTCTTGTATAGCTGACTAAACCATTCATCCGATCGCCATGAAACTTTTGGAGACTTTTGAGTACGCTCCTGGGATGGTCACTGGCTACTTTTTTTTCAAAATTTAACCCTCATGGGGCGCCGGGGGCCCATAAAATGATTTATTTTCTTATATATGAGCTATATAAAAATTAGTTTAAGCGTTAGCTATTAGGTAAATTGATGGATCTTAACCAAACTTTGTATATAACAACTTGGTAGCCAATATAGAAATACTAAAGGGACTAATTTCCTAATGTCCATTTCTTCGGGACTGGGGGCCCAAAATGTCTTATTTCATAAACGTTTAATATTTTATTCCCCATTCAATTATTAAAGATCTTGAAAAATATAGATAAATATATCCACAATGAAATTGATTGAAATAAACAGGCGTTTTGAACTTGACATCTTGCACTAAATGGGCCCTGGGGCCCTTAATGTCGTTTTTTGCTTTTATGAGCTATATAAAAATGAGTTTATGCGTTAACTACTGAGTAAATGAATGGATCTTAACCAAACTTGGTATATAAAAACTTGGTAGCCCATATTAAAATAACAAAGGGCACTGCACTTCTAATTTTTAATTGTTCAGGGCCGGGGGCCCCAAATGTATTTTTTCGTATGTGTTTGAGATATTATTTCCCATTCTATTTTAACGATCTTAAGAAATATATCAATGATGAGACTGAATTAAAATGAACAGCATTTTGAAATTTACATCTTACATCGAATGGGCCGGGGGCCCCAAATGTCTTTTTTTGTGTATACTCTAAGATATTATTTCCCACTCAGTTTTTAACGATCTTGAGAAATATATCCATGATTAAAATGAATTTAAATGAACATGTTTTCAAAATGTACATCTTGAATTGAACGGGCCTGGGGGCCCCTTAATGTAGTTTTCCTTATATCTACATATATATAAAAATTAGTTTAGGTGTTAGATAATGAGAAAATAAATGGATTTTGACCAAACGCTGGTATATAAAAACTTAAAAGCCTATATTAAATTTCTATAGGGCACTGATCTCATAATGTCCATTTCATCGGGGCTAGGGGCCCTAAATGTGTTTTTACTAAATTTTTAATATTGTATTCCCCATTCAATTTTACACGATATTGAGAAATATAGATACATATATTTATATTTTTGTTATGAAATTGATTGAAATGAACAGATTTTCGAACTTCATATTTTAAACTGATGGGCCTGGTGACCCTTAATGTAATTTATTTTTTATCTATATATATTCCTTTTTACTGAGATCGTTGCAACGCACGACGGGTCTGCTAGTTTTAAATAAAGGTGGACTAATATTTGCATGAAGTCCTAAAATATCAGAAATTAAATAAATTAATAAAATCTTATCTATTAAGATAGATAGTCTTAGAAATCGAAAAACCTGATTTGATAAGCTCAACTAGAGAAAATATTAAAGAATATTATTTATATTTGTTAAATTTCCAACTTCCGCCAGGCTCTGCTGGCCGTGTGGAAGTGTGTAGGCTTAGTAATAATAAATAATAATAAATTGATTATTTATATAGCGCTGTATCC
>CALYLW010001778.1:96718-158551 GCA_944989445.1 Ampullaceana balthica
ATTTCGTGGGAAGAAATTGCAGTTTGTCTAATGTTTCACTCAGTGGCGGATTTAGGTTTGTCTGCGTGGGGGGGGCCAGCAGAATTTCAGGGGGCGCCGAAAAAATTTATTTTTAAATCCTTTATATTAACTCGTGGTGTCTGCGGCGGACCTTGCTTGCTTGCTTGCTTGCTTGTCGCCAAAACTTTTGATCGATTTTTAACCCACTTGCTCGCAAGATAGCGAGCTGAAATTTTGCAGGCTGTTTCGTACCGATGATAAAAACAATGTATCAAAATTCAGATCGATCGCATGTACCGTAATTAAATTATTGATTTTTTAGATTATTTTTTTTATTCCTATGTATCATGCTATTTTTTGAGATGGAGCGTCGCGGTGCGTATTATATTGAACAACCTTTCTGTCGCGCAATAAGGTGCGTATTTTATTGACAGCTCTTTTTATAAACATATTCCTGATCGGTGCGTATTATATTAAACATGTTTTACGACACAACTTCAATTTTGTATTTCTGGATGGTCTGGCGTATTATAATGAACATTCTTTTAGTTACTTCTCGTACATAAAGGATTTATAGTCAAAAACTTGGTTTTTTACGGGTTTTTCTTATTATTCATTCACTTAGTATACATTTTTCTAGGTGCTGACATAAAATTAATTTGTCTAAATGGCTGGTTCTGCAATGAAGATTATAAATTTGATATGAGATTCACTCTTATTGCTATATTTTATTTTGAAAAAAACATTTCTGCTCACTTTAAATGTGAGATTTACTTTAATAAGTTTTCATCTTAAGAGACTGCAACTTGCTAGACAAAAAGAAACATCTAGTCTTAAGTAGACATGGTTAATCAATTGAATTTATGAAAATGGTAGTTAATTTGGGAGCTGTTATATGTGACAAAATCTAATATATCTCATAATCCCTTGTTTTCACTTTCAATTGCTGAATATCCTAGCAGACGTTAACATAGAAAACTCAGCATAATAAGTTTATAGTCTTTGGGCTAAATAAAACATCTAAAATGTTTTGATAATGAGGTAGAATTTGATTAAATTTTTTATAGGCCTTCAATAGTTTGTTGTACTATCTGCAAGATTCATCAGTTTGTTCAGCTTGCCATAAATAGCAGTGAAAGTAACTCAAACAAATAACTAAGTGTTAAATAATAAATGTTGCGTTGATCATTCAAAGTAAATTATTTAATATTCTTTTTGTTTACATCAAACCATTGCAATGAATCTCTTCAATATACAAACAATTGCTCTATATTCAGGAGAGTAATAGGTCACAAATGCAAACAAAATATAATGTTTAAACAAATGTTAATCCTTATATAAGAAAAGGCAATGTTCTGTCCGGTCATCGATAGCGATTGGTCCCTCAAACACATATGACTCCTACAGCATATCATATTGAACACGTTTATGCGGACGTTCAAAGCGAGTTATTTTTGGTGCAGTATTTCTTCCAAGACTTTATTTTGAGTTATGCGCGTTGGGATTTATAGTAAATCTGATGCTACAAATAATGAAAAACACAGAGGCATTGGTGGAGCGGATTGGTCAAGATTAGTAACACACACACAAAGAGTGTCAATAATATCATATTTATTAATAAACTAAACAATTTACTTCAGAATTTAAAAAAATAATTCATCATTGCAAGTTTGAGCATCAAACTTTGGGAAAATCAATGAACTTTACACAAACAATGATTGTAATTTCCTTAAATAAACATTTAATAATGTTTAACATCTAATAAGAATGCAGGACTAAACACAAACCATGGATAAGCATAGGACGCAATATTCTTCTGTATAGAAGGAGCATCTGTAACAGATAAGATAAGATACGATAAGATAGATCCCTGAGCCCTATATAAATTGCTTTCTACGTGATTTCATTGAAGCAAAAAGATGTATCGTTGATTCAAAGTCAACGTTCTCAGCTAGATCACGTTCGATTGAAATTAATGCCAATCCAGACTGACGTTCGTTTGTCATTGTTGAGCGCAAATAATTTTTGATGAGTTTCAATCTACTGAAACTTCTTTCAGCAATAGCACTGCTAACAGGAAGAGTCAAATAAATTTTATAGAGTATTGACAATTTCGGGAGACCTGATGCCATGCGTTTTTCAGCCAAGAATGGCTGTACATTTTTAAGTTGTAGTTCACTAGAGAATGACAAATGTACCGATGCATACAAATCTTTGAAGGTATCATATTTCCTGATTGCTTCTTCAAGGTTAATGTCGTGTTTGTAAATTTTGCATCAACTTCAAAAATAATCTTTATTTAATATTCTTCCGACATTTGTGATGGATCAATACAATAGAATTAAGTAACTGTGCCCCAAAAGTCATGAAGTCGACTATCTATTTGTATTTAAAGTGTATCCATGATAGTGAAGTACATTTCAGATTTAAAGCGTGTGGTTGGATCATCAGCCATTTTATCTCTGCTACGTTCGCCTGCCATGCTTTTCTTTTTTTAAATCCTTTATATTAACTCGTGGTGTCTGCACTCACCTTTGCTTGTCACCAAAACTTTGGATCGATTTTTAACCCACTTGCTCGTAAGCTAGCGAGCTGAAATTTTGCAGGCAGTTTCGTACAGATAATAAAAACAATGTTTCAAAATTTCAGATCGATCGCATGTACCATAATTGAATTATTGATTTTTTAGATTATTTTATTTATTCCTATGTATCGTGTTATTTTTTTTAGATAGAGTGTAAGGGTGCGCATTATATTGAACAGCCTTTCCTGTCGCGCAATAAGGTGCGTATTTTAATGACAACACTTTTTATAAACATATTCCTGATCGGTGTGCATTATATTAAACATGTTTTACGACACAACTACAACTGTATTTTTGGATGGTCTTGCGCTGCGTATTATAATGAACATTCTTTTAGTTACGTCTCGTACATAAAGGATTTATAGTCAAAAACTTAGTTTTTACAGTTTTTTAAAATTAAATCCTTTATATTAAATCGTGGTGTCTGGTTAATTGCTTGCTTGTTTGTCGAAAAAACTTTGGATCGATTTTAACCCACTTCCTCGTAAACTAGCTTGCTGAAATTTTGCAGGCAGACTCGTGCCGATAATAAAAACGATGTATAAAAAATTCAGATCGATCGCATTTACTGTAATTAAATTATTGAACTTTTAGATTATTTTATAGCAATTCACTTTTCTTTAGATTCTGATTTAACATCTAGTTTTGAGCCATTTTCGTTAATAAATGATTTGACATCTACATTCAGAATTTCAAAAGCTTCATCGCTTCTCATTTCAACAAACTTATTTCTTCAAACATCGATCAATTGTTTTGCAAAGGCGTTGCAAGTAGCTTGATAGCACGAAGATAATTTTTGTACAAATAGCATCAGAAAAACAAAATAATATTTTTTTATTAAAACAGATAGTCCCATAGCATCTGGTCTGACACTTCCTTTATATTCTGTTGATTTTCCTGAATCAAGTGTGTCTAGAACAGCAGAGAATGATCCAACAACTGCATGCTTACGGCTTGCACATCTTGTATCAGAAAGTCGTTTCAGAGTATCTGCTTGTTGATTCATATTGAGATTTCTGGTGTTCTTTAAGAGTATGTAGACGTGGTAAACTAAACGTAAGGAATGCATACAACTTTAAATCTGTGCCAAAAAACAACTGCACATCACTGTTTACAGACATTGCCTCGATAGTAACCAAATTCAAAACATGGGCACAACAATTGGGTGAAAGTTTCTTTATCTGAGTTTGAAGGCCACTCTTAATTCCAGAGTATGCCTGTCCTCGACAGAGTGTGAAATCAATTTTTCGCTTTTGTAGTTTCGTTAAAATCTTCTCAGCAAATGCGGCAGCATTTTTATTTTTTATTTATTTTTTAAAGTCCCATAAACGGTGGTCGTAGGGGGTCCTAATGTTTCCATTAGAACCTACTAGGGGCGGTGCTTGGTAGACCTTGGTGGGGGCCCCATCTCCCTTCCAGGTCAGTGTAGGACTTTCTTAGCGTTAGTCATTCCATTTTTATTGTGGCTTTAACGTGGGATAGATCCCACGCCCCTCAGCTTGTGAGGCGAGCGCACTATTCACTATCCAGCCACTGTTTACCAAAGTATAAAAGCCTATAACTCTTTCCACAACATGTCCTGATTTTAAAAAGTTAACGTAAAGAAACTGACATATGATCAATTCTAGAAATATCAATGGTTAATTCAATAATTAAAGAAAAGAATTGTGCAGACTTAACTTAATTATCAATTGGCGCCGATAATTCAGATGCGAGTGATTGATTTAAACCAGATATTACAGTTTCGTCATTTTAAATACGATATTTAGCAAGCAGTTTGGTGTTGATTAGAAGTTTTGTCTATAGCAATCTTTTTTTCTTCTCTTGTGGCACATTTTTAGTGTTAATCGAGGGCGTCATTAGGGGGCGCCATTTCAGACACAACAGGGGCGCGGGGGGGCAAGCCGCCCCCCTGCCCTATAGCTAAATCCGCCACTGGTTTCACTCAAAATAAATACATAGTTTAATTAAATGTATTGGCGTATTTTAGGTTTAGTTTTCTATAAATTATTTAGAATAGCGTCCATACCACAGTTTAAAGTACAATGTATAATAATATTCATTGTATCAAAAGGTTTAATTTTTGTTTCTTTTTGTATTTATTTCTATTATTTATCAACAATTTAAATAATTAATACTTGTTATTGTAGATTCTTGGATAATTATATTTTATTTTAAACTTGTTGTGATACAAAGTTAAATAGAATGTCTTTATTTGAATTTCATGCATTTATATACCTTTGTATTTAGAAAAGATTTAAACTTTTTATTTCAGATATTAAAATAAAATTTAATTGTCAAGTGATTTCGCTATGGTCAACGTCTACTAGACGTTGCCAAAGGTATTGTCATTTGTAAAGTGGCGTCCACTTGATTCGATTCTAGAAATAAGATTATTTTAAACTAGATAAATAAATACAACCAAATAAAGGCTAGTGTATATGCAGAAATAAATTATTCCATATCGTTGGTAAAAAGTTACAAAAAAAAATAATACAATAAAATTGCTAGCTTCCGTGTCATTATATTTTGTGTGCTGTTATGAACACTTTCTCGACTCTCACTATTATAAACACACAAGTAAAGACGCGTCTTCCGTCTCTACCATCTTTGTTAAAATAATTATTAATAAAAAAAACCACGTAAAAACAAAGTTTTTGACTATAAATCGCTTATATATGAGACATAACTAAAAGTATTGATTATGTTCAAACGCGACAAACATTTACAGACAGAAACCAAAATTATCTCCCATGGCTTTAAAACTGGGGGAAGGGGCAGGGGGTGTGGACATGAACGGGTGGCGTCAACGCGTTAACTCAACACCTGGTTAAAACACGAGATGTGTTCACCGATGGCTGGCATGAAGTCAAGTGACCCGTAAAATGTAAACAATAGCGATCGCTACATATAGTTTATATAGATAAACTAAAAATGCATTTATTTAATTACGGTACTTTCGATAGATATGAAATTTTGACACGATGCATTGTTAGGTGACACGGGTCCGTGTGCTAAATTTCAACTCGATGGCTTTATGGGAAGTGGGTCATTTGTGACTTTTGTTTTTCTGCCCGCCCGACGACGAACGACAGAGAGAGACGGCGGTGAAGTTAATATAATGGATTTAAAAAACACAACTTAATAGTATTTAAGCCTGTAGTAATGACGAAATGATGATATTATATTTTGAGAAATGTTTTCTTTAGATCATATACAGATTTATCAGATCTAAAATTAGCTAATTATTTTACTAACTATCTGACCCGCGACGTAAGACTCGCCGTTAATAATTTAGTGACGGGTGAAGACTTCTTGAAAGACACAGTTGTCAAGATGGGGTGGGATTGGGCAAACGAATGTGAGTGAATGAAAAGAAGGAACTCTGGAGAGACCCGCGGCGTATCACCCGTCAAAAATGACGGAAGTTTTCAAAATAAATACACGTCAGATTAAAAAATAACGTAATACAAAACTTTCATTTATTATTATTATTTTTTTTTGGATTAATTTATTATCATATTGAACAATTTTATGCGGAACGTTCGAAAAGTGATATTTTTGTTGCAGTGATTTGGTGCGCACTATTGAACAAATAGCGTTACATTTACACATACATACATACAGACGACGGGAATTATGTATATTGATAAAATTAGCAGTAAATTTGGGTTTACAGGGGTTGTCACCGCTGTGGTGGAAATGGGGATAAGCACCCTTTTCCCAAGAATTCCCCAAAGAGTTTGACAACTAAATCTAGGACTTGAGCTCGGTGAAACCCTTTCCCAATAGGAGAAGGGAGGGAAGGTGGACCACTGGCGACTTATAGCCAATTTGAAGACATCAAGGGAAGAAACGGCTAAGTGACATTTTTTAATTTTTTTAGTTATCCCCTGTATCTGATAGAGGATCACTAATAGAATGCTCCCAATGAGTTTTATGAACAAATTATTTCTCTGGCGCTATTAAAAAATCAAATTTATTTAGTTAATTTATAGGAAATCTGTATAATTTTGAACTTTCAAACTTTAATATCTCAAAACTACAAAAATTTTGACATAGCCGTTTCTTCCCTTAATTGCTTTAGGCAGACATGACTGGTCAGCCGTAACAGGCCTCCCATCTAAGAGAAGAGGTGGAAGGCGGACCACTGGCGACTTAAGGCCAATTGCTGTATACAGACAGGACTGGTCAGCAATGAAAGGCAACTATCTAAGGGAAGGAAACTCTGATCATAAAACTCCACTGTCTTGTGGCTAACCCGCCAAGGCAAAGGCTTAAGGAGTCAACTCTTAAAACCAATCTTTAGATTGACTCCCTAAGGCTATGAACTGAGTGCATTCGCTTTCCTCTCCGCTTCGTGATGGTCCCAGCTTGACATTTGCTCTCAGTAGCCGAATCACCGGAAGAGTCTCATATTTCAATCTAGACAACGGAGTGCACCCCTCTCGCGTTCCTCTCCGTTTTTTGCCGCTCCCATTTGCTGAATCGAAACCGAACGTTTTAACTCGCAACTAAAATTTCTCCCAGTTTACTCTCAGCAAGTGGTTAGACCAGCCGAAAAAATGGTCATTCTCAAATACATGAGACAATCTTCACAGGTGACAGGCACCAGCAGGCATACCAACACAAGTCAGTCTGTCCAGGGATGTGACTTCGAGCATTACCGTTATCAATATCAAACATACGACTCTGACAATGATCCCATGTGATATTTCAATACATATTTTGCACCCTTTACACTTGTTTTGCTTTAAATTTATAGTGTCAATCTATCATCCATCTATCCATCTTTCAACCCACCCGTCTGCCTGTCTGTCTACCTGCCCTAAATTATGTTTTTGTCATTAGTCATCTTCAATGTGCCACTTACAGTAGAGTTATCACAAGCCTTTCTCTTGAAAACAGAGATCTCAAAATTTTACCACAGATAGATCTTGGATGACAATGCATTGTATCAAAATTTCAGATCGATCGAATGTACCGTTATTAAATTATTGAACTTTTTTTAAAGTTTATCTTTATATAGAGTAAGAAAATTAGTGAATTGAAATGAGAAGCGCCCGCCCCACGTTTTTAGTCATATTACATCGTAGTACTTGTTTTAAGTTTTTTAAATTTTATTTTCTTCTTTTTAGTCCGCTTATAAAACGTGGTTTTTAAAAATCTTTTTTTTACTTCTATTTATCTTCATCTCTTAAAACGTTTCAGGGCGCATCCGAATTTAGGAAACACATTTTTCTTCATCTTTTAAAACTTCATCCAGAAGATGATATTCTCCAAAATCACCTCTTCGTAAAAAAAATTATGTGTGTCCAGTAACGTTTTGGGGTTCGACGTTTCCTTTTCATCCAAAACAGTAAGAGCAATTGCAAAGCCTCCATTATTGTTCCACCTAGTTGAACCAAAGTGAGAAAAATGGTCGCCAGTGACGAAACAAAAATGTAACCCATTCGTTTCTCTTCCGTTTTCTTGCCGATCGTCGAAATGGAGACAAACGAAAAAGGAGAGCAAAACGAATGCACTCAGTTCACGGCCTAAGGCAATGTGCTGTCTGCTTGCCAGCTAATCTTTAGCCTGACTTCCTAAGGCAATATGCTGTCTGCTTGCCAGCTAATCTTTAGCCTGACTCCCTAAGGCAATGTGATGTCTGCTTGCCAGCTAATAGACTCCCTAAGGCAATGTGCTGTCTGCTTGCCAGCTAATAGACTCCCTAAGGCAATGTGCTGTCTGCTTGCCAGCTAAAAGACTCCATAAGACAATGTGCTGTCTGCTTGCCAGCTAATAGACTCCCTAAGGCAATGTGCTGTCTGCTTGCCAACTAAAACATTGACAACTCCCGTCTGACTCCCTAAGGCAATGTGCTGTCTGCTTGCCAGCTAATCTTTAGCCTGACTCCGAAAGGCAATGTGCTGTCTGCTTGCCAGCTAATAGACTCCCTAAGGCAATGTGCTGTCTGCTTGCCAGCTAATAGACTCCCTAAGGCAATGTGCTGTCTGCTTGCCAGCTAATACGTTGACAACTACCGTCTGACTCCCTAAGGCAATGTGATGTCTGCTTGCCAGCTAATACATTTACAACTCCCGTCTGACTCCCTAAGGAAATGTGCTGTCTGCTTGCCAGCTAATAGACTCCCTAAGGCAATGTGCTGTCTGCTTGCCAGCTAATAGACTCCCTAAGGCAATGTGATGTCTGCTTGCCAGATAATAGACTCCCTAAGGCAATGTGCTGTCTACTTTCTAGCTAATACATGGCTTTAACCTGACTCCCTTAGGCAATGTGCTGTCTGCTTTCCAGCTAATACACTGACAACGCCCATGATGCAGCTGTAAGGGAAATGTCTTTCCCTTGTAATCACCAGTTGTGTGGAGAGAGGACATCTGATACATGGGCAAGATATGGCTCTCCTCAAGACACTTCCCAGGTTTTACGTCCTGGAGAGGACACTCCAGCATCTCTGCTTAGCGTTGACTAACAAAGACAGCGACAGTTACCGTTCTAAGCCGTAAGTTCGATTTCTGGTATGACCCAATGCCTTGGGCGTTATACTAAATGTGTTAGTTGAGCAACAGATACAAGGTCAATTAAGATATTTTTTTTCTACTCTCATATTCCTTAATTTATGAATTATCTGAAATAGTAAAAGAACATTAAATAGAGATATGGTCATCTTTTAATTAGAATTAGGCTTAGACGCGGCAGGAGAATCCTTGCGATTCATTAGCATTGTATCTCTAATTATAGGGATCGAAGTCAAGTGGCGTGCCACTTAGATAAAATGAAAAAGTAATACCTTACCTTTATATTATAAACAATGTTACATACATACATTTTAAAATAAATACACAATTTTTCTAGTTTCCGTAGTTTAAAATAAAATGAAATTTAAATTCAATTTTTCATTACAATTAAATATTTACATTTTTAATTTTAAGTTGCGAAAAAAGATACATTTATGAAATAAAAGAAAATAATAACATGCAGATTACAATTACAATTACAAATTACATTTTCATTTAATTTTTAAAAATCATGTTCTTATTCGTCTTGCCTGCCATTAATTGTCAAGTAAAACGTCATATTAAATGATTCAGTACCGGTGCTTTTTGTTGCGATTACCGGAATTTGCTTGCACAATAGATATGACTCATTTAAAGTGCATACATGTTGTTTTTTTAACTAGACTTGTCTACAGCCTCCACTCTTGTTATTAACACAGTTCTTATAAAATGTCTACAGAACCAGTTATCTTTGTTATTGACAAAAATTTCATAAGAAATGTCTAATGTCTCCATTTGTTTAAATCCCAGTCTATACCCGAGGTAAAAGAAACCTAGCAATTCATTAGCATATCATCCCTCATTACAGGGAGCGAAGTCAAGTAGCGTGCTTGATATTTAGAAATCATTGACAGTCCTTCCGGAAAATGCAGTAAAATAACCGTATTGTCTAATATAAATAAAATGATATATATAACTACATATTAATATATAAAGGGATATAAATATATATATATATATATATATATAAAAGTAAAAAAATATGAAAATGGTAGTTTCAGCAATTTTGAATTAATTCGATTTTAAAAGTAAAATAAATATATATATATATATATAAATTTCTATATATGTTTCCATAAGATATATTATTGTAGTAATACAAATCATTATTACTATGTCCCATAGACTTGAAAAGTAATTATAGTTGCAATGACTTATTAAAACATATTAAGATCAACTCAGTATTCTTGCCATCTAAGTTGTTGTACGCACTGTCATAAAAAATATGAATACCGGTGCTTTGTAGTGCAGAGCAAGGAAAATACAATATAATGCACGTCAGATGTGACAATACAAGCAATTTAATAAAAGGATTTTGTACTTTAATTACAGCCTACACTTATTTAATTTCATTACATCCTTACAAGCACAGTGAGCCAATCAACACAGTAATTACTATCATTACATCCTTACAAACACAGTAAGCCAATCAACACAGTAATTACTATCATTACATCCTTACAAACACAGTGAGCAAATCAATATAGTAATTACTATCATTACATCCTTACAAACACAGTGAGCCAATCAATATAGTAATTACTATCATTAAATCCTTACAAACACAGTAAGCCAATCAACACAGTAATTACTATCATTACATCCTTACAAACACAGTGAGCCAATCAATATAGTAATTACTATCATTACATCCTTACAAACACAGTGAGCCAATCAATATAGTAATTACTATCATTACATCCTTACAAACACAGTGAGTCAATCAACATAGTAATTACTATCATTACATCCTTACAAACACAGTGAGTCAATCAACATAGTAATTACTATAGCACAAAACCACATTCACCACTAATATTTCCCTCAACAAATTCATTTGACTTCTTTTTAATCTGGTGTTTATGTTTGTGTCTCATTAACGCTTATGATAAATTGTTGGTTATTTGTCTTGTATTAAAGTAAAATACTACCTCTAAAAAATTCAAATAAATGTTTTGTTAAATGTTATCAGCACAATTTAAACATATTAAAGAAATGATTAATTTATAAGGAACTATTTAATTTCGTAATGAAAAAGATAATTATAACAGAACTATTTTATAAAATATGTCGCATGACGCAATGGGGTCAAGACGTTATTTTTGAACAAATATAATAAATGGTTTAAGAATATAAATGCTAGTGACTCGCACTGTTGCTAGAGGCTCAACATTAGCAGACACTTTAAAAAAAAATTGGTTCTTCAAATTTAATTCAAAATACATACACACACACACACACACTCAGATAACATACACACACAGACACGCAATCACAATAACACACACAGACACGCAGAAAACGCACACATACACAAAGCAGGAAAATTAAAGAGAAATAAATAATAAACCTCATCAAAAAAAAACCAAGCATATAAGCATGTAATACGTTTACGGTAATGTTCTTCAATTAACATAGTTCTGAGATGTTGTTGTTTTGTATTGTTTATCATTTTTTTAAAATTAATATATTTATATATTTCATGTAATCCTCCTTAGCGATCAGAGGCGTAGAGGGGAGGCGGACAAAATTTGAGAGTCCCCCACTTGAGGGGAACCCCCAAATTAATATCTGAATTTTTAACATTAAATATTATGCTACCGCCATGTATGAGGGCCCCCAAAGAGGTTAAGACCCCCCAGCTCCCAAACTCCTACAAATTCCAAGCTACGCCACTGTTTACGATTCCCAAGACCATCGCGACTTAAAATTCATCAGTTTTTGTATCACGCTTTTATCGTATTTAGTTCACTTGTACTATTTTTTTAAAAATTAATAAACATGTCTGACAACATCATTACATGATAAATTCAATATGTTCAAGATTACGTCATCAAACAGAAATACGGTAGTAAGATGTTGGTATATGTACTAACTGTTTGAGTTTATAAAGCAGTTCCACATCCTGTTATAATCTCTAACACTTTAAACTAACTATGTTTGAAAGTACCTACTTAAATCTTGACACACATACTACTGCTATGCTAGAAAGTAAACAAACTTGGAGGAAACAGTTACAATAACATTGCTATGTTAGAAACATAACAAACTAGGAGGAAACAGTTACAATAACCTTGACAAACTTGGATGAAACAGTTTTAATGGTTTTAGGGCATCTACGGCGCCCACTTATGCTGTAGGGCGCCAACTTTTTTTTGGTAAAAAGCCCAAGTAACTTACACTTGTTTGATAAATACGAAATATGAAACTTCCAGAAATGTATACAAATTATTTTATAATTATAAATCTTCAAATCCTCTTTTTACATCGCTTTCTTTTCCAAAATTAAAATATAATCTAAAACTATGACGTCATATAATAGTTCTTTAGAATCTTTTAGAATTGTGCACACCTCCTGATGCGCACCTTGTATATATACTTAGATATAAACTCAAAAAATGACGTCATAACGCTACGGATTCTTCCAGTGACTTGGGCTATTACATTGTTTATAATCTGAATATAGGAGGGCTAGGATAAGGGAATAATTGCATTTTTCAACAATATATCCATATTTACAGGGATCGAAATCAAGTGGCATGCCACTTGGATAAAATAAAACACTTTTCAGCAATAGAACAAAAGACCGTACGTTGGCAAATATTAACTTAAATCAAACATCTATATTTAAGTTATTAATTAAATTTAATGGGTTTTAAACTTTAAAAATAAAAAAGATTTTTAAGATTAATCATTTTTCTAAACTTTATATTACAGTGCAATTTTTCAAATAACATTAAATGAAACATTTACAAAACACAAACTATTTATGATATATCACTTAGATTTAAATTGCCATTTTAATTGGTGCTCTAAATATTTAAATTACGTTTGTCACCTTAATTTTCTTATTTTAAAAGTTTTATTTACACAAACTCATTATAAATACATCATCAACGGTGCTTTTTAGTGCGTCATTTACGGGAAACACAATATCAATGCAAGTCAAAAATGAATATATTAATGTGTAAACATAACGTGTTCTCTCCATAGTATGCCTTTTTCTCCATTTTTATAGTAAAGGATATTTTATTGCATGTGTTTATGTGTGTATATAGTTATTTGAAAACGCTCAATATTGTTAGTACCTTGTGTGTATGTGTGTATATAGTTATTTGAAAACTCTCAATATTGTTAGTACCATGTGTGTATGTGTGTATATAGTTATTTGAAAGCGCTCAATATTGTTAGTACCATGTGTGTATGTCTGTATATAGTTATTTGAAAACTCTCAATATTGTTAGTACCATGTGTGTATGTGTGTATATAGTTATTTGAAAACTCTCAATTTGTTAGTACATTTCATGTTGAACATTTCATGATGTATTTTCTAAGAACTCTCACAAAACTAACTATTGAATTAAACAACCCGTAAAAACAAAATTTTTGACTTTAAATCCTATATATTTGAGACTAAAAGTATTGATTATGTTCAAATATAATGCGCATCGCGCAACAGACCCCTGTGACATCGAGGGCTGGAGAGACTCCAGTGAACCGTGCAGGTCAACTATAGCAGACGGCTACACATGCTACATAAAGATACATAGAGATAAACTAAAACTTAATTCATATAATTATAGTACATTTGAAATCTGAAACTTTGTTACAATGCATTGTTATATGACACAAGTCTATGTGTAAAATTTCAGTTCGATATGATCATGGGAAGTGGGTAATTTTTTACTTTTGTTTTTCCATGGACTGACGGGCGGGACAACGACAAGACGGTGAAGTTAATATACGGGATTTAAAAACAAAACACTAACAAGATTTGACAGCTTACGTAGACTGCATCAATTATAAACAAGATAATTATATACCCGAGTATTTGTACGATAAAGTAGTAAATGCAAACAATCGGATATTCAATTGCAGGTTTATTTCTCGCATAAATCATAATACGAAATTCAGATTTTTACTCAATCTCAAATATTATGTCACGTTTCAAATCTTTTAGACATTGTTACATTTATTTAATAATTCACTTTAAATTAAAAGTGCTATACATTTTTACATCAGAGGTTAAACTTCACAGTTGATGTGATGACCAGTTCCTGAGATAATTCACAGCTGATGTGATGACCAGTTCCTGAGATACTTCACAGTTGATGTGATGACCAGTTCCTGAGATACTTCACAGTTGATGTAATGACAATTTCCTGAGATACGTCACAGTTGATGTGATGACCAGTTCCTGAGATACTTCACAGTTGATGTGATGACCAGTTCCTGAGATACTTCACAGTTGAGGTGATGACAGTTCCTAAGATACTTCACAGTGGATGTGATGACCAGTTCCTGAGATAATTCACAGTTGATGGGATGACAAGTTCCTGAGATACGTCACAGATGATGTGAAGACCAGTTCCTGAGATACTTCACAGTTGATGTGATGACCAGTTCCTGAGATACTTAACATTTGAGGTGATGACAGTTCCTAAGATACTTCACAGTTGAGGTGATGACCAGTTCCTGAGATAATTCACAGTTTAGTAATGACCCATTTCTAACATACCTCATGTAAAATATCATTCTATTAAAATTATTTCTATTAAACTGAAATAAATATATTATATTGTGTCAGTAGGCCAAAAGGTGGGAAAATAAACATTTAGGATTTTAGGGATATTTTTTGTAAACAATGATCAGCTTTGTTTTATCTGAGGCTCAGTGTTCATAAGAAAATAATAATTTAAACAGATTATGTTTAATATTTCGTTGTTTTATTTAGCACTAGCAGACCCTTCTTTAGTTGCAACGATCTCATTAAAAAGCAATAAATATAGATAAAAGAGAAATGACATTAAGGGTCACCAGGCCCATCAGTTTAACATATGAAGTTCGAAAATCTGTTAATTTCAATCAATTTCATAATAAATATATAAATATATTTATCTATATTTCTCAATATCGAGTAAAATTGAAAAGGGAATAAAATGTTAATAATCTAGTAAAAAGATACATTTAGGGCCCCGAGGAAATGGATATTAGGAATTTAGTGCCCTATAGTAATTTTATATAGGCTCTTTTAGTTTTTATATACCGAGTTTGGTCAAAATCCATTTATTTTCTCATTATCTAACACTTAAACAAATTTTTATATTGCTCATATAAGAAAAAAACATATTATGGACCCCCGCGCCCCATGAGGGTTAAATTTTGAAAATAAAGTAGCAAGTGACCATCCCAGGAGCGTACTCAAAAGTCTCCAAAAGTTTCATGGCGATTGGATGAATAGTTTAGTCAGCTATAAAGGACATACATAAATGCATACATACATACATACATACATACATGCATACATACATACATACTTTTATTTGTATATATATAGTTGATAATTTTACATTGAATTTATTTAATGATAACATTTTAAAAACTTAGTATTTTGTTAAAATATATATATATATATATTGAGAATCTTTAGATATCAGGATATCGATTTTGACGCTTGAAATGGATTTTCACCACTTAGTGCAGAGAGGGTAACACGTATACAGCAAATATTATAACAGTTAATATAAATTATCAAAACTCTCTTTTTTATTAACAGATTTTTTATAAAATGGCTTCATTCTCCACCCTCCCCATGACTAAGGCAATTCTTAAAACATATCAGTTACGTCTGTATTTTTGACAAGATACTAATGTTAAGTTTGAGAACTATTTTTCTTTGCTTACTTGATTACTTGATGCCTTATGCATTTTGAATACAAATTTGGTAATTTTGCTACAACTATTAATTATTAGTAAGTCTGTTGCCAGGTAAACAAAAAAGACATAGTTCAACATTGAAATGCGTGTATTCGTACTTTTTGTCTACTTCATAGTAATTAATTTAATGAAGGATATACAATTTAATTACAGAGTGAACTAAGTCAAAGTAGTAATTTATTTTTACATTTTCTTTTTAACATAAAGGATATACTCTATTAAGATAATTTTCAGGGCGGGATAAAGATTTTAAACGGAAATAACAGACGTTGGGAATAAAATAAAGTCTTTTACTTTTAAATCAAATAACTGTTTATTAAAATTTGTATTTATTTATTTATTTTTAAAATTTCTGTGAATATTTTGGGGTAAAGGGGAACATAACTCTTGTAATCTTTGAGACTACAAAATTAAATTTCAATCATTATTCCATCATTATAAATAATTAAAATAATCTATATATATAAAAATCAAAGTATGTATGTATGTATGTATGTATGTATGTATGTATGTATGTATGTATGTATGTATGTATGTATGTATGTATGTATGTATGTATGTATGTATGTATGTATGTATGCATGTCTGTTATAGCTGACTAAACCATTCATCCGATCGCCATGAAACTTTTGGAGACTTTTGAGTACGCTCCAGGGATGGAAATAGGCTACTTTTTTTCAAAATTTAACACTCATTGGGCGCCGGGGGCCCATAATGAGAATTTTTTCTGATATGAGCTATATAAAAATTAGTTTAGGGCTTAGCTGCTTGGAAAACGAATGGATCTTGAACAAACATGGTACATAACAACTTGATAGCCTATATTAAAGTATCATATGACATTGAAATCCTAATGTCCGTTCCTTCGGGGCCGGGGGCTCAACATCTTTTATTTTGGTAAGCGTTAAATACTTTATTCCCGTTAGCTGACTATACCATTCATTCGGTCGCCATGAAACTTTTGGAGACTTTTGAGTACGCTCCGGGGATGGAAATAGGCTACTTTTTTTCAAAATTTAACACTCATGGGGCGCCGGGGGCCCATAATGAGAATTTTTTCTTATATGAGCTATATAAAAATTAGTTTAGGGCTTAGCTGCTTGGAAAATGAATGGATCTTGACCAAACTTGGTACATAACAACTTGATAGCCAACATTAAAGTACCATATGGCATTGAACACCTAATGTCCGTTCCTTCGGGGCCGGGGGCCCAAAATCTTTTTTTGTGTGTAAGCGTTAAATACTTTATTCCCGGTATGATTTACACGATCTTGAAAAGCATTGACTAATATATCTATCATGATCCAGATTGAAATGAACAGGTATTTTAAAGTTAATTTCTTGCACCGATTGGGCCCGCGGGCCCTTAATGTTGTTTTTTCTAATCTTATATCTATATATATAAAAATCAAAGTATGTATGTATGTATGTATGTAGTATGTATGTATGTATGTATGTATGCATGTCTGTTATAGCTGACTAAACCATTCATCCGATCGCCATGAAACTTTTGGAGACTTTTGAGTACGCTCCAGGGATGGAAATAGGCTACTTTTTTTCAAAATTTAACCCTCATGGGGCGCCGGGGGCCCATAAAATGATTTATTTTCTTATATATGAGCTATATAAAAATTAGTTTAAGCGTTAGCTATTAGGTAAATTGATGGATCTTAACCAAACTTTGTATATAACAACTTGGTAGCCAATATAGAAATACTAAAGGGACTAATTTCCTAATGTCCATTTCTTCGGGACTGGGGGCCCAAAATGTCTTATTTCATAAACGTTTAATATTTTATTCCCCATTCAATTATTAAAGATCTTGAAAAATATAGATAAATATATCCACAATGAAATTGATTGAAATAAACAGGCGTTTTGAACTTGACATATTGCACTAAATGGGCCCTGGGGCCCTTAATGTCGTTTTTTGCTTTTATGAGCTATATAAAAATGAGTTTATGCGTTAACTACTGAGTAAATGAATGGATCTTAACCAAACTTGGTATATAAAAACTTGGTAGCCCATATTAAAATAACAAAGGGCACTGCACTTCTAATTTTTAATTGTTCAGGGCCGGGGGCCCCAAATGTATTTTTTCGTATGTGTTTGAGATATTATTTCCCATTCTATTTTAACGATCTTAAGAAATATATCAATGATGAGACTGAATTAAAATGAACAGCATTTTGAAATTTACATCTTACATCGAATGGGCCGGGGGCCCCAAATGTCTTTTTTTTGTGTATACTCTAAGATAGTATTTCCCACTCAGTTTTTAACGATCTTGAGAAATATATCCATGATTAAAATGAATTTAAATGAACATGTTTTCAAAATGTACATCTTGAATTGAACGGGCCTGGGAGCCCCTTAATGTAGTTTTCCTTATATCTACATATATATAAAAATTAGTTTAGGTGTTAGATAATGAGAAAATAAATGGATTTTGACCAAACGCGGTATATAAAAACTTAAAAGCCTATATTAAATTTCGATAGGGCACTGATCTCATAATGTCCATTTCATCGGGGCTAGGGGCCCTAAATGTGTTTTTACTAAATTTTTAATATTGTATTCCCCATTCAATTTTACACGATATTGAGAAATATAGATACATATATTTATATTTTTGTTATGAAATTGATTGAAATGAACAGATTTTCGAACTTCATATTTTAAACTGATGGGCCTGGTGACCCTTAATGTAATTTATTTTTTATCTATATATATTCCTTTTTACTGAGATCGTTGCAACGCACGACGGGTCTGCTAGTAATATATAAATGCTAACCAAATTATGGATTACATATTTACACTTTATTTTACGTAACTTGCAATAAATAAATTGTTTTAAAATATATTTAAGGCCGAAATTGTCTCAAAAATATAATAGCATCATTTTCCCCCAACATTTTACAGTCTATTGTGTCTATTTATGACGTCGGTAAAGAATACAACATGCAAGTTTGCCATGATTTGACGTTGTACTTTTTTAAAAAAAAATCAATCTAAGCTATTTCATAATATAATGTCATCCAAAAAAACAAAACAATAACGAGTCAGTCAAATATTGCAGATAAGTCAGCGAGCTATTCAAAATTTAAACAGCGGTCGCATCTGGACTTTGCATATCAGTGAAATGTTCTATTTTATACGAGTTAAACGGGTTGTGAAATAACTTTGGACTACACCCAAAGCCAGATGGAATTCTAATCCACACGGTTCGCTGGATTAAATTAAGACATCGCGAAACTGGAGATATATGTTTGCTATTACTAGAATTATTTTAAACAAAGACTGGTAGATGTAATTTATCAATACATTGTATGTTCTCTAATTTTAGAGATCGAATTCAAGTAGCAAACACCTGTCAAACCTCCCGAGGAGGTGGCCCATCATAGAAAATCGATATGACATAAATTAATTGTAAATAAAGGGTTCAAATATCCTAGTTTTCTTTAAATGTAAACAAATGTAAAATAAAAATCGTATTTGTTTTATTTAAATAATTGCTATATAAATCAATTTTAAAATAATACAAATTAACATTTTGGTAACACCGTTAACGAGTAAATTAACTGATATAAATTTTAATCACATGTTAATATAAATGTAAACCAAAAAAAAACTTTTTATTAATATTGCACTTGAATCTTCTTAAAAAAATACATTAACATCGGTGATCCATCCTGCGCGCTGACAAGATATGTTATTTTAATGCACGTCTAATATGATAACATGACGTCATTAAAATATTATTTTTCTTGCTTTTAAAGACTGGAAAATTTACTCTACATTTATATGAGTATTATGAGGTGCCAGTTTTGGAAAGACATCGGCTATCATGACCGTCCATTTCTCTCTGTTGTTATCTGTTTCGAGTAAGACGTTATTGCTTACACTTTTGTTTGTTGCCAATTCATTCAGACTAAAATATATCTTTCAACATAAAGATACGTTTCTTATTCAATTTATTTTATGTATAATGATATAATATGCATGTACAAATATCAGTAGTTAAGTTGGTATTTTAAAATAAATGACCAGGTTTGATTTTTTTTCTTAAAAAATTAACATGTCTCTTTTACAGAAAATATTTTTTAAACATCGCATGTCCGTGTATCTGAGACGATGTGGACCAACCGATCTTTTAAACATCATATGTCCGTGTATCTGAGACGATGTGGACCAACCGATCTTTTAAACATCATATGTCCGTGTATCTAAGACGATGTGGACCAACCGATCTTTTAAACATCATATGTCCGTGTATCTGAGACGATAAGGACCAACCGATCTTTTCACTGTCGCCAGCTCGCTGTAGAGCATATCCTTGGGTATGGGACTAGTTTGCATTCTCTTGACGTGTCCAAGCCATCGGAAGCGTCTTTGACTTAATATGTGTAAGAATGTTGAATGCTACGTATGCTCGCTTGAGCCAAGACCTCCGAGTTGGGGACTTTTTCATGGCACATGATGTCTAGGATGTGGCGCAGACATCTGAGGTGGAAGCCTCTCTTCATACCTGGTAAAGTTGGTCAAATAGGATGTGGTGCAGACATCTGAGGTGGAAGCTATTGAGCCTCTCTTCATACCTGGTAAAGGTGGTCTAAGAGTCACATCCATAGAGGAGTGTGATATACATCCTCTTTATTAATACATTATGATATAAAGAGTCACATCCATAGAGCAGTGTGATATACATCCACTTTATTAATACATTATGATATAAAGCAGTGGATCAGGTTAAATTGTATGCATTCATTACAGACGACTAGTGACGGCATCTAGATACTAGTTTTTAACTTACAGTGGAAAATATGAATTCAAAGACATGATTAGTTCATTTAGAAGGTAATAATTTCAAACAATCACTTGTATATTTTAAAAAGTTATAAATTATTATTAATGTTAATTTCCAGTAAAAACATGTATTTAAAACATGGATAAAACATCCATTTCCAAACCGTTTACATATATATATGTGTCCTTCTTAAATATATTTTTATTTTATAAAATGTTCATATCTATTTGGATAAGATTATGTGATGTTATAAATAGCACACCATATTTCTTTTCTAGACTATAGAATGCAGATACTTAATATAAGCTTTATTGAAATGATTTTTAAGCTGCATAAAATTAGAATTCTATTAACAGGAAGACCTTAGAGAAGTTATTCTCATTTATAGATAAGACGAATTTTCTACGAATCTGACAATAGTATGAAGAAGTGCGCGATTCAGTATGTATTTAAAAAGACTGACAAGTATGTATTTAAAAAAAAACTTTCAACGGAATAATCCGTATATTAATGTATCTTATGTATTGATTGATTTTAAGGATTTTATACACAAAAACTTGAATTTCTGTAAACAGGCTGATAATTAAACTCGTTACAATGTTATTAATAGGACCGGTTAGCTTTACGGTTATAGTACTATACACAAGAGTAGGCAACTCGAGATACGTCTATCTTTGATCAGAAAAAGCTAAAAAGTCTACTTTAATTGTAAATGAATATTCGATACTACAAGAAGTAAGCTATATTCAGTTTGTCATAAAAAATGAAAGGAGTAGCACGATTTTTTATCACTCTTTTCCTAAACGGCTAATTTGATATTAACCAACCGTGAACGATTTTGTTTAGCTGTGATAAGAAGAAAATAAATACCGAGACGGTATTAGGAGACACGTTACAAGATTTTTTAATAAATTGTAAAAAAAAATATATATAATATAAAAGCCCAAGTCACTCATTGGATGTGGAACGCTCATGATGTACAACAGTCTATAGCAGTTTTAAAAAATCGTGTGGTGATTAGCGCTGTAAAAATATTTAATATGACGTCATTGGTTGATCTTATATTTAACACAAGGTGTGCATCAAAAGGTGTGCAAATTAATTACAAATTAAAGACGCGCTGTAAAAAATATATTATATGACGTCATTGCTTTAGCTTATATCTTAATTTTGGAAAAAGGGAACGATGTAAAAATAGGATTTGATGATTTATAATTATAAAATACTTTGTGTACATTTCAGGAAGTTTAATATTTCGTATTTATCAAACAAGGATAAGTTACTTGGGGTTTTGACAAAAAAAGTGGCGGCCCCTATAAAAATACTTTGTGAACATTTCAGCAAGTTTAATTTTTGCTTATGAATAAGGTGGGCGCCGTAGGCGCCCTAAAAGAAGTGGGCGCCGAAGGCGCCACGGCGCCCCGGAACAATCTAGTATAATATAAAAGCCCAAGTCACTCATTGGATGTGGAACGCTCATGATGTAGAACAGTCTATAGCAGTTTTAAAAAATCGTGTGGTGATTAGCGCTGTAAAAATATTTAAGATGACGTCATTGGTTGATCTTATATTTAACACAAGGTGTGCATCAAAAGGTGTGCAAATTAATTACAAATTAAAGACGCGCTGTAAAAAATATATTATATGACGTCATTGCTTTAGCTTATATCTTAATTTTGGAAAAAGGGAACGATGTAAAAATAGGATTTGATGATTTATAATTATAAAATACTTTGTGTACATTTCAGGAAGTTTAATATTTCGTATTTATCAAACAAGGATAAGTTACTTGGGGTTTTGACAAAAAAAGTGGCGTACTTTATGGACGGCCCCTATAAAAATACTTTGTGAACATTTCAGCAAGTTTAATTTTTGCTTATGAATAAGGTGGGCGCCGTAGGCGCCCTAAAAGAAGTGGGCGCCGAAGGCGCCACGGCGCCCCGGAACAATCTAGTATAGAAGATTAAAACAATGTAATAGGAAATAGTGAAGTTAAAAACTGAAACTATTGTGAGAGCAAGTTTTATTGCTTTTGAGGAAATATATAAATTAGGCCATTGATTATAATACATATCTTTTTACTGAACTTTTTCTGTTAAAGCATTAAAAACAAGACCTTTTTATTTTTATTAAACTTTAAGTGAGACTTTGACATTTATAAACAACAGAGTGTTTTTATAGCAAAGTCTTAATTACGTCATTGCATTAATTGTGGACTGTGTTTATGGTTCATTTTAAAAAAAATATTATAGCAAAATGAAATTTAGGTTATGCGTGTCCACTTCACAAATACATTATAATCAATCAATGTTACAACTTTTTTTTCTCTAAGTGTTTTTAATTGAAATTTGACAGCTAAGGGTAATGAGCTTAACTTAAAAAAATATTTGAAAAGAAAACATTTATTATTCGACAAAACATTTAATGATATGCATTGCATATTTCTTTTAAGTTACAGACGCTCCGTTATACACACGATTATTGCGTCCTACGCAATAGAAACTAATTTAATAGTTAATAATATTTCATAAAGTCGTTGCGCATAAAATATCAGGAAAATATGTATATTTTTGCGTATAATTTTGAAAACATTTTGCTACGAATGTGTAATGAGAGAGAATTACATAGTTCAGGAACAAGAAGAAGACTACACTAATTATTTTAGTTCTTATATAAGAGTAAGAATAAATCGCCAGAACATCAAATCTATCAAGATGGTGAATAGACGTATAGATTATCACTATGACAGGAACTGCATTGTCAAATTAAATATGGCGATACTCTTAAAACCAATGGCGTAGAACAGAACTAATGACGTCATTTACACATTTTTGAGTGGTTTACATTTATTGACTGACGCACTACAAAGCACCGGTGCTTATGTATTTAATATAAAGTTGTTTTGACAAAAATAAGAAAAGAAAAGACAAATGAAAATTGTTACAGAAAATACTTTAAATATAACTGTCAATTGAAATCGATCAGGCATAATATTAATAGTTTCTGTTTTATAAATGTTATATTTTATGAAATTTTAAAAAATAAGCATACATATATAGATTAGAAGAAATAATTGATTTTTAAATTATTATTTTTTTCTAAAGATATTGGAATATTGCAACAATGAAATGTTAATGTTCCAGATGAAGAAACATTCTAAAGCCATATTCCTGTTATAGATTCACAAGCAAACAATAGCGATTCTGATGAAGACGAGTACAAATTATCATATGAAATAACTAGTTGTTGAAAATGCAAATAACATGTTTTTTTTTGTGTTGTGTTTTTAATGTTTATAAAAAAATATAATTATGATTTAGTTTGTTATTTAAATGATCTTAAGACCGTATGAACATTTCAGCGTTAAAATTATTTAAGGCAGAGAAAATGACAAAAAGAACTTAAGTCAAAAAACTAAATTACAAATTAAAATATGTGCAAACATTAGTGATATAAGCTTGAAATAAAGGTTTTTATTCATAATAAAAATACAAATAAGCTGAAACAATAAGAAATGAAACAATGGGTTATGCCTGATTTCAGGATGTTTTTGAATTTTTGAACTCATTCTTAATAAAAAAAACCTATTTTGTGACTTCAGTACTTACAGCAATAGGGTCATCAGCGTATCTTTATGTTTGTTGAGAGATGTAGTGTAAGGGTAACACAAAAAAAACATACATGGAGAGCGTGACTGAATGGTCAACAAACAAAAGTGTAAGCAATAACGTCTTGCTCGAAACAGATAACAACAGAGAGAAATGGAAGGGCATGCTAGCCGATGTCTTTCAAAACCTGACACATCATAATAATCATATAAAAGAAGAATATATTTTTCCACTCTCTAAAAGCAAGAAAAATAATTTTTAATGATGTCATATTATCATATCAGACGTGCATGTATAAAATAATATTTCTTGTCAGCACCGCACGATACAGCACCGATGTTAATGTAATGTTTAAGAATATTAAAATGCAATATTAATACAAAGCATATTTTTTAAAAAATTACATTAAAATGTAATTAAAAGTTATATGAGACAATCTACCCGTAAGATTAGTTACCGAATTTTTAGTTTTATGTTTATTAAAATGAATTTATAAAAATTAAGTGTAGCCGTCTGCTAGAGTTAAACATCAGCAGTCCGCCTTATTGGCTGGAGTTCACCACGCCAGCGGGCCAGTAATACACTGCCCCTTGTCTGTGTGAGATGTTGATTAATAATGTGGTAGTGTGGTGCACACCCACGCAGCTGCACACCCACACAGCGCCGCAACATGTGCACCGCACCGAGATGCACTGGGAAAGAGAGAGAGAATGACAGTTTGATGCGCGAGAGAGAAGGAAGTGTGCAAGGACAGCTGTTCCATTTTTGGGGTGAAATAAAACTGTTTGATATCCTAGCCCAGTGAATTGGACTTTGTTATTGTGTTAAATTAACTTAGCCACCACACGGCTACATAAGTATGTATGTAAAAAAATATTTTTTAATTTTAAATTTATTGACACTTAATAAAAACCAGGAAAATATAACTTCATATTAAATAAAAATGTATGTCATTTAGTTACCCTCGCACGCCTTATACACTGTTAGCCTCTGGACAAGTGCAAGCCACTTGATTTCGATCTCTAAATTAGATATAATATCAATCTGTTACTAAATTAGTTTCTGCCGTTCAACCTTTATTTGTTTTTAATAATTCAAAGCAATTAAATTAAGTTATCTAGTTTAGCGATGTCTTAAGTTAAGCCAGAGAACCATGTGGGCTAGAATTCCACCCAGCTTAAGGACTCATCTTTAGTTATTCCACTTCCCATTGAAGTTATGTAAAATAACAATTCACGGCAAGTACATTTCTGCTTTTCACGGGTGTGCCAAATCCAGAACCACGGTCCAAGGACGGCCACTGCTTAAATCTTGAATAACCCGCTGACTTATCTTAAATAGTTAACTGACTCGTTATTGATTTCTATAAGGACGACATTATATATTCAAAAAGACGAAATTATATCATGCTTGATTTTTGTTTTAAAGGAAAACATCAAATTATGTCAAACTTACATGCTAATTTATGTGTTTCCATGTTATAAAAAACGATGACACTATGGCCTGTTAATTGTTGAGGTAAAAATTATATCACAATATTTTTGTTATTTTATCTGACTTATAAAATAATTGGGTGTTGCGTCTACGTATTACAAATTTCGAAACATTTTTTTTCATCACATTAATGCACCAGACGTTTTAAGCCTTAGTTATATTTCAAAAACATTTTATTTATTGTAAATTTCTGAAAAGAAAATACGAATTGGCAACCTGTAGATAGGCTATTTTTTATCTCATTAAAAAAAAAGTCTATATAATGATGGACTAAGACATTTACATTAATATAGTCTCAAAAATCAGGTGAGAACGAGAGTTATGTCACCCTTTCCCCGTAAAATTGATAAAAAGTTTATTTAAAAAATAGAATCATATGATTTAAAAGTTAAATAGTGTGTAGACTGAAGACATTTTCTAATAACTGTGTTAATAACAAGGAGAGAGTTGATAATTTATATTAACTGTTACAATAATAGCTGTAATCTCAGTAATCTCTCAGCATTAAGTGGTGAACATTTATTTTAAGCCTCACAATCGATATCTTTATAAATATTGATTCAAACAAAATATATTAGTTGAAAAAAGTTATTTTAAAAAAATAATCTAGTTCAAATTTAATGTAGAATTCACATGGTTAAAAAAAACAACAACATAAAACATGATCTGCTTAAATAATTATTGTTCTTTAATGACGACTGAGCCTAAGATGTAATAGAGTTGATAATTGTTGACACAACTATCTATAGAAACCTCAATGTTTACCTTTGTCAATAATAAATGTTCTTTGATTTATACAACTAATTTCAATAGAATAACTTTTGTACATGACGTATCCCAGGAACTGGTCATCACATTTAATGTAATGAAGTATCCCATGACCTGGTCATCACATCAACTGTGAAGTATCTCAGGAACTGGTCATCACATCAACTGTGAAGTATCTCAGGAACTGGTCATCACATCAACTCTTATGTATCCCAGGAAATGGTCATCACATCAACTGTGAAGTATCTCAGGAACTGGTCATCACATCCACTGTGAAGTATCTCAGGAACTGGTCATCACATCACCTATTAGGTATCCCAGGAACTGGTCATCACATCAACTGTGAAGTATCTCATGACCTGGTCATCACATCAACTGTAAAGTATCCCAGGAACTTGTCATCACATCAACTGTAAAGTATCTCAGGAAATGGTCATCACATCAACTGTGAAGTATCTCAGGAACTTGTTATCACATCAACTGTGAAGTATCTCATGACTTGGTCATCACATCAACTGTAAAGTATCCCAGGAACTGGTCATCACATCAACTGTGAAGTATCTTAGGAACTGGTAATCACATCAACTGTGAAGTATCTCAGGAACTGGTCATCACATCAACTGTGAAGTATCTCAGGAACTGGTCATTACATCAACCGTGAAGTATCTCAGGAACTGGTCATCACATAAACTGTGAAGTATCTCAGGAACTGGTCATCACATCAACTGAGAAGTTTAACCTCTGTTGTAAAAATGTATAGCACACTTAATTTAAATTGAATTATTAAATAAATATAACAATGTCTAAAAGATCTGAAACGTGACATATTGTTTGAGATTGAGTTAGAATGTGAATTTCGTATTATGATTTATGTGAGAAATAAACCTGCAATTGAATATCTGAGTGTTTGTATTTACTACTTTATCTTAAAAAACTCGGCTATTGTGTTTATAATTGATGCAGTCTACGTAAGTTGTCAATTTTTGTAAGTGTTATGTTTTTAAATCCCTTATATTAACTTCACCATCTTGTCGTGGTCCCACCCGTCAGTCCACGTAAAAACGAAAGTAAAAAATTACCAAATTCCCATGCTCATATGGAGCTGACATTTTGCACATAGACTTGTGTCATCTAACAATGCATTGTAACGAAATTGCAGATTGATCAAATGAATGTAATTAAATGAATTAATTTTTATTTTGTCTCTATGTATCTTTACGTAGCATGTGTAGCCGTCTGCTATAGTTGACCTCCACGGTTCACTGGAGTTCTCTCCAGCCCTCGATGTCACAGGGGTCTGTCGCACGGTGCGCATTATATTTGAACATAATTTTAGTCAAAAACTTTGTTTTTATGGGTTGTTTAATTTAATAGTTAGTTTTGTGAAAGTTCTTAGAAAATACATCATGAAATGTTCAAAATAAAATGTACTAACAATATTGAGCGTTTTCAAATAACTATATACACACATACACACATGGTACTAACAATATTGAGCGTTTCAAATAACAATATACACACATACACACATGCAATAAAATATCCTTTACTATAAAAATGGATAAAAAGGCATATTATGGAGAGAACACGTTATCTTTACACATTAATATATTCATTTTTGACTTGCATTGATATTGTATTTCCCGTAAATGACGCACTAAAAAGCACCGGTGCTAATGTATTTATCATGAGTTTGTGTGAACAAAACTAAAAAAAAAGAAAAGAAAATTAATGTGAAAATCGTAATTTATATTTAGAGAACACATTAAAATGGAAATTTAAATCCAAGAGATATAACACAAATATTTTGTGTTTTGTAAATTTTTCTTTGAATGTAAATTGAAAAATTGCTTTAATATAAAGTTTTTAAAAATGATTAATCTTAACAATCTTTTTTATTTATAAAGTATAAAAAACAATGCAATTTATTTAATAATTTAAATATATTTGTTTTTGTTTTAAGATACAGCCCGTGACGACATATGATATTATTTTGTAATGAAAAAAGTTTTATGTTATCCAAATGGCATGCCATTTGATTTCGATCCCTGTCAATAGGGATACATTGCTGAATGCATTGCGAGCATTTCCTTATCCTAGTCTTTCTATTTTCAGATTATTTATAAACTAATGTATTACCCGTCAAAAATGACGGAAGTTTTCAAAATAAATACATTTCAGCTGAAAATAAACACATCAGAATAAAAAGTAATGTAATACAGAACTTTTTAAAAATTGTATTCATTTATTTTCATATTGCACAATTTTACGTGTATCGTTCGAAGATTTATTTTGGTGCAATTATTAGGGTCGCTAATTTCTAAAATTAGTAGCGTCACGGACAGACAGGCGTGACATACATTGCAAATTATGTATGTTGATAATATAATGTTTATACAATATTTACATTCATCGGAGGACAAAAAATGCGTATTTACATTGTCTTTGTTGTTTACATTGCTGTACCATTTCTGCTCATTGTAGTATTCTGTTATGATGACAACAATATTGATGTTCACAAAATGTGTTACTGTTCTTGCATTGATCTTATATTTAATTTTACTTTTAATAGTTTAGTTCTCTCAAAGTTCTTAATTCTCCTTTTTCTAATCTTTGTCAATATTAAAATCTTCGATAATTTCATTTCAATTCATGTTTTGCTCCCGGACAGTCTTAACAATCGCGTGTGCTATTAAAGGTAAATACATCTCCCACCTAACTAAAATTTCCAGTTTTTTTAATCACTATTCTTTTGCCACGGTAATGACATGGAGTTACTACTGCATTTGTTTTATATATAAATTAAATTTTAATCAAATTATTGTTTGTAAGAGCCTGACCGGTTTAATTTTTTTTTAAAAAGCATCATTTTCTCATTGGGACTTGCAATGGTATATGACGTTTAAACAAATCTTATATTAAGATTTAAGTTTGATTATTTCTTTGTCCTTAAAACTCATTTTATATGATTCCGACAGTAGACTCACAATGAATGGACTTAAAATTTAACATAAGTGTCTAGTCTAACTTTTGGTAAAAACATTTTAACAGTGGCTAAGCTAGTTTGTTCCAACAATGTTAGGTATATATCTTTAACGCCTGCCCCTACAATTTACAACTATCTTACAAAGGGCCACAATGGTTCCCTCTATATACATGTGTCTCTCTATATACTTTTAAATGTGCCAAACCATGTGCTTATAAATGTGCCCCTCCATATACTTATAAATGTGCCCATCCATATACTTATAACTGTGCCCCTCTATATACTTGTAATTGTGCCCCTCTATATACTTATAAATGTGTCCCTCTATATTCTTATAAATGTGCCCCTCTATATACTTATAAATGTGTCCCTCTATATACTTATAAATGTGCCCCTCTATATACTTATAAATGTGTCCCTCTATATACTTATAAATGTGCCCCTCTATATACTTATAAATGTGTCCCTCTATATACTTCAAATGTGCCACCCATTAGCCTCACTGTTACTTAGTGCATATTATTCCTGTCCATAATGAATTTTCTTAGGAAGTCACGTGAGTTCTTTTTACTCCATCTTTTCCTTCGTGACAATTTATGAAAGTAATCGCTCCTAAACAAACACACGTACTATTAAAGAGTTAAACTACAGTAAATGTATACAATATAAACAGGGTATGAGTTAGCCTGACAGGACGTAACAAAACAGCTAACCTTTCGGCAAAGAGCCTTCCTCAACGAACAAAAAGTACACAAATAAAACGAATATAACGAAAGAATAGAAAAACTTAGCTGCGGTGAGATCCAATTAGTCCATTAGAGAAAATGGATATTTATTGTGATCGATTGTGGGATTTAATCTGAGATATAAAATTTGATCAACTAACACAAAAGTTCTGAGTGTGACCATGGGCGTCGCTAGGAATTTTTCCAGGGGGGGGGGCAAAAAAATCCCACTTTTTAAAAATTTTAACTGACAATGCCATACAGGTACAATTTTCAATTAAATTCAAGTTCAGTATAAAATAAGGGTTGAAAAAAGCATTAGAAATTAATAAGACTTACAAATTAGTGCTGTAATAGCTAAAATACAACATTTATTAATGCATTTAATAAATTAAAAACTTTTTTTCTCAAATGTAGGGGGGGGGGATAAATGCCCCCCTTGCCCCCCTTCCCTACGCCCATGAGTGTGACTACTTAGTTTGTCACTAAAAATTATTTGCTGCTTTTTCTTGCGAGACTCTACATTCCTCACTGCAGCTTGGCCTCATCTTTTTAAAAATGTTTTTTAGTTCATTTTATTTTCTACTTTTACGCGTTAACAAAATATTTGTAAAACTTAATGTCGCTTTTTCCGTTGTTCAACACTTTCGTGAGCTTTTCTTTTTATTTAATTGTTTCCCCCTTTTGTAAGCTCTTTGTGCGCTGATCCACTAAAACATGTCCTACACACAACACGAAAATGTCATTTCTGACTTTAATTTTCAGCCCTCCCTCCCGACCGACCGCAAGCCCAAGACAGAGACGGCGGTGAAGTTAATATAAGAGATTTATTTAAACAACCCCGTAAACAAAACAAAGTTTTGACTATAAATCCCTTATATATGAGTCATCACTAAAAGTATGGATTATGTTCAAACGCGACAAACATTTACAGACTGAAACCGAATGATCTCCCCTGGTTTTAAAACCGGGGAAAAGGGGGGGGGGTTGTGGACATTGACGGCTGGCGTCAACGCGTGAAATCAACTGACACGTGGAAGAAAAACAATAACAAATTGTGATATTGAATTACATATGTCATATAGAGATAAACTAAAAATGCATTAATTTAATTATGTTACATTCGATCGATCTGAAACTTTAATAGCATAATCCTTCCCACAAGCAAAACCTACTGTGAAAATTTCAGCTCTCTAGCAAGACAGAAAACTTGTTGACGAGCGTTTTGAAAAAGTTGAAATCCTGACGACATACACAGATCCGCCTACGTGCACGAGTTAATAGGATAGGGGCCTAAAAAAACCACCTTAAAAAAAACAAGTTTTTACTATAAATCCTGCATATACGAGACATAACTAAAATAATTTTAATTATAATACGCAGCGCACCACAATCAAAAAAATTTAAAATTTTAGTTATGTCTCGTAAAACATGTTTAATAATGCGCACCGATCGGGAATATATTTTTAAAAATTATTGTCAATATAATACACACCTTATTGCGCGACTGGAAAAGTTTTTTTCAATATAATACGCACCACGACACTCTAGCACACAAATTAACATGTTACTTAGAGAAAAATAAAGATAATTTAAAAATTCATTAATTTAATTACAGTACATGTGATTGATCTGAAATTTTGATACACCATTTTTATCGTCGGCACGTGTCTGCCTGCAAAATTTCAGCTCGCTAGATTACGAGGAAATGGGTAAAATCGACCCAAATTTTTTTCGGGGATATCAAGGCCTCAAGCAGACACCACGAGTCTAGGATAAAGGATTAAAAAGTAGAACTATCTTATTTTGAATGAAACAAAATATTATTTACTTAATATTTATAAACAACTGCATTAAAGTTAACTGTGTCAAAACTTACTTTTTTTCAAATTATTGTAATTATCTTTAACAAATAAATTCACATAGAAGGCCGCTATTTGAGACATAAAAAACCCTTTATGTGTCAATGTAGTGTAAAAAAAAACTACATTTGGGTCCCGGGCCCCCAGCGAGTGATAATTTTTAAAACATTCGCTTTTTACCATCCCGGGATTGTATTCCCCAACTTCCTAAAATTTCATGCTTCTACCTACACGGAAAATTGGAGAATTTGTGATGACTAACCGTAACAGATCGAGTTATCAAATGTTAGGTAATAGATTTAACTCCTATATACCGAGTTACTGAATTCTAGGTATTTTGGATATCACTTCAATAAGTTCTAAAAATAACAGCCAATTGTTGATAAATCTCATATTTGTTGCAAAATTAGTGTTTACAATTGGTATTTTCCTCGAATAAAGCAGTGAGTTATGATTACAATTGATTTTTATCGAAAATAACCATGAAAAGATGGGCGAATAAACCGAGCTCTTCCACACGAAAAATAGTAAGCATGATACCCACCAAAAATTGACTTGCTATAAAGCAATACATCAAAGACAAGCCTTCAAAATGGGGAATAAAATCGTTTCTTCTTTGCGAAAGTCGACAGGCTACATAGACAACGCTGAGTTCTACACTGGGGCAGCACCAATAGTTACAACAGAGCTGGCTGCTGTGGGAAACACTGTGGCTCGTCTTTTGACGTAATGTGAGAAGGAAAATAAAGCACATATTATCGTTATAGTTCGGTACTACAACTTAGTGACATTAGCAAGGTACATGCTGAATGAGCTGCAAACAGGACTTGTTGGTACTCTTCAACAAAATATAAAAAAATTTCCACTCTCCTTGAAGAAGGTGGACAAGCTTGTGAGAGGTGAAAGTCGCTATCGATGTCAGGGCAGCATAACCTGTATGGTATGGCAGGATCGGAGGCCAATTAAATTAATCTCAAACTTTCATGACCCAACACAAATAGGAATAGCAAACAGAAGAAACAAAGATGGAACACTTGATGAAGTTCCGATTCCACAGCTTGTCCAGGACTACAATCGCCACATGGGCGGTCGTGACAAAAATGATCAAATGTCGCGCCTCAATCGCTCGCGACGTCATTACCGGTGGCCCCGTCGCCTTTTCATCAAATTTTTCATGTGGGCCTGCTACAATTCATTTTTTATCTATGTGTCTAAACTAGAAGCAGCTGAGAAAAAACCCATGTTTTACATTATATACATCAAGAATCTCTGCATTGACCTGATTGGCAATTACCGCTCAACAGCCATTCGCCGAGGACAAATGGTACCATGCCCCCAACGCCACACACTAGGCAGCCTGAAATTCTAAGAAGCGACTGCTTCCAATTATGTCTGCACAGTCTGCTTGGAAAAACACCTTCAATACAACAGAGCACAACCGGGGGTAGCATACAAGGACAACCCGCACAAGAAGGTCAATACCGACGTCAGGTGCTCTATGTGCACAAAGTACCTCTGTATAAAGCATGGCTCAACCTGCTGGGAAGACTACCACTCCAAGGCGCAATACTGGCGGTAGATGGAAGCATTGTTGACATAATTAAACAATTATTTTCTTCTAAAATACAATAAAAAATATATTTTTAATGGCTGCGCGGTAATTCTAAACTGCTGCGCGGTGTCGGTCGAAAACCTTCGCGGTCACGAGGCTGAGCAGCTCAGAGGGAACATTGGTGCAAAGTTGCACAGCATCAATTTTGAAATAATTGTTTTACTAAATTTGATGCGCGGTAATTATAAACTGCTGCGCGGCGGTTTTTAGATATATGTGTGGCCGTTCAGCTGCGCAGCCGCGCAGCTGAAATGGAACATTGTATGGGAGTTAGACCTATTTCCTACTATATCTAAAAGTTTGAGCATATTCTGACCACTGGTTTTCATGATACTAGCAATTTTCTAACCCATGTACATTTTCTTAATGTTTGCTGGGGAGGCCAGGTATAGGGGCAAATTAGCTTGGGGAGCTCAGGGCTGGTAGAGTTAACTTTTTATATAATAAAAAATACATTTGGGCCCCGGGCCCCCGTGAGTGATAATTTAAATATTGTTTTCCGCCTGTTACCATCGCGGGAGTGTACTCAACAATTTCCCAAAGTTTCTTTCATTTAGCTACATGGGAAATTGCAGAATTAGTGATGAATCAGTTTTTATATAAGGAAAAATACATTTGGTCCCCCGGCCCCCAGTGAGTGGCAATTTAAATACTTTTTTTTAGCATGTTACCATCGCGGGATTGTACTCAACAATTTCCCAAATGTTCATGTTTCTACCTACACTGGAAAGTGGAAAATTAGTGATTTTCAGTATAAGGAACAAACATTTTGGGCCCCCGGCCCTTATGAATATGAATTTTAAATTTATTTCAAGCCAATTATCGTTGCAAGAGGCTACTCAACAACTTCCCAAAGTTTCATGCTTCTACCTAAACGGGATGTTGGAGAATTAGTGATGATTCAGTTTTTAATATAAAAAAAATGGGTCCTAAGCCCCCAGTAAGGGATAATTTAAATATTTATTTTCGCCTGTTACTATCATGGAAGTGTATATAACAACTACCCAAAGTTACATGCTTCTACCTACACGGGAAATAGGAGAATTAGTGGTTTTCATATTTTATAAAGCTCATATAAGGAAAAAACTTCATTTGGGCCCCAGGCCCACAGGAAGAAATAATTTAATTATTTTCCTCCCGTTACTATCGCAGGTTTGTACTCAACAACTTGCAAAAAAATTTCATGCGTCTGCATACTCAGGAAATAGGAGAATTAGTGATTTTCATATTTTATATAGGCAATATTAGGGGAAAAAACTTTTTCGACCCCCGGCCCCCCATGAGTGTGAATTTTAAAATTCTTTTACGCCAATTTTCGTCGCGAGAGGCTACTCAAAGGCTTCCCAAAGTTTCATGCTTCTACCTACACGGGAAGTTGGAGAATTAGAGTCAGTCAGTCAGTGAGTGAGTGAGTTGAGGGCTTTGCCTTTTATAAGTATAGACTAGCAAAATACCCGCGCTAAGCTGCGGAAAATAGGATTTCAGTTACCGTTGAGAACCCGCGTAACACAAATTCAAAACACCAATTGATTTCAATCTGGATCATGATGAATATAATACATATATTAACTTCACCGTCTTGTCTGTCTGTCTGTCTGTCTGTCGTAGTCCCGCAGGAAAACAAAAACGAAAAGTAAAAAATGACACACTACCCGTGATCCTATCGATTTGATCATTTAATTTTTTTACACGCTTTTATTTAAGTCACACTGTTTGTATGTTGTATCCATCCATCCATCCTTCAAATCTTGAAACGTAAAATTAAACCATTTCTGTTGGTCCTAGAGATCTCAAATTTCCCACAGATAGATCTTGGATGACAATGCATTGTATCAAAATTTCAGATCGATCGAATGTACCGTAATTAAATTAATCAATTTTTAGTTTATCTCTATTTATCACTATTTAGAATGTATAGTCGTCTGCTTGAGTTGACTTCCACGGCTCACTGGTTTCACTCAAGCCCTCGTTAACCACATTCCCGTGTTTACATCAAGGGCAGGGGAAATCAGCGCGTTTCAGTCTGTAAATGTTTGTAAATAAAAACGTGTACTTTTTAAAAAAATATTTTTTTACATTTAACTTATTTCCTCTGCTACCATTGGGGGAGGGTACTCAACAACTTCCCAAAGTTTCGTGCTCCTAACTACACGGGAAGTTAGATATTTAATGATGAGTCTGATTATATATAGCTCATATAAGAAAAAAACTACATTTGGGCCCCCGGCCCCCTAGTGAATAATAATTTTGTATTTGGTTGTGATTGTTATCATCGCGGGAGGGTACTCAACAACTTTCCAAAGTTTCATGCTTCTACCTACACGGGAAGATGAGGAATTAGTGTTCATTCAGTTTTATATAGCCCATATACGAAAAAAAAACCGGTTTTTGGGCCCCGGCCACCCATGAGTAAAATTTTTAAATTTTCTTTTCGCCAATTATCGTCATAAGAGTGTACTAATCAAGTTCCCAAAGTTTTAGCTTCTACATTCAAGGGAAGTTGGAGAATTAGTGTTGAGTCAGTTTTTAATATTAGAAAAAACTAAATTTGGGCCCCCGGTCCCCAGTAAGTGATAATTTATATAATTGTTTACCTGTTACCATCGAAGAATGTTACTTAACAACTGCCCAAAGTTTCATGCTTCCACCATAGAATAGAGAGGGGGGTAGGCAGAAATCTTCAACCCATTGAGGACGGTCCGAGTGCGTTCCGCCCCTTGCCCAGAGGGTCTTCCTGTCTTCGGCGTTCCTAGCCGGGCACTGTTGGGTATGGGTCTGCTCCCACACCCAGCACCGGGCCTCTCGGTGAGGCCATGCCCCACCCCCCGGTTGTCCGGAGGGTTCCAGTGCGTATGCTTGGCGATTTCGCCGGGGTTAGTCAGTTTCAGGTCGCAGCCACTTCCGCAACCCTACTTATCTCCCGGGCCCCGTAAAGGCCAACCCCTTCCGAGAGAACAGGCTGCAGGAATATCTGAATCGAATCGAAGACTACGCCAATCGCTGGCGCCTAGTAGTCAATACGGAGAAAACGGTCCACTCCATTTTCACTAATGGACGGAATGCCCTGAAGCATGAGGTGGTGCTTCAGATATGTGGGAAAAGATTGAATTGGGATCGGACACCAACGTACTTGGGAATCAAGCTGGACCAGAAGGTCCAGCTACATAACCATGTGCGTGAATTGTGTGCCAAAGCTACAGCTAAACTGTCCCTGATGAAGAAACTGGCTAGCACTAGTTGGGGTGCGGATGCAAGACTACTGAGGGCTCTCTACCTCGGTAGTGTGAGGGGTGCCATTGACTACAGCCTCCCGGTCCAGGCCTTTGCGAGCCGTACGGCTCTAGAGGGTCTGGATCGAATACAGAACCAAGCTCTACGGTTCGTATGCGGGGCGTTGCGTACGACACCCACAGCCGCTGTAGAAATTATGTCTAACGTAGAACCCCTGGCGATAAGGCGAGAAAAGGCAATCATGACCACGGTGGAACGATACCGTAGGTTGGAGCATGACGAACCCTGCTTTCAATTACAAGACCGATGGGTAAAGAGGACCCGACTGAAAAGACCATCCTTCATGGATACGGTCTACGAACTAGAAGACTCAGTCCCCATACCCAAGCACAGGGAACGCATGCGACTGGTCCCTGCTCGAGGACCACATGAAAGCTCAGACTTGCCTGAACTACGTTTGACACTGGCAAATACAGCGGTGACGAAAGCCAGTCCCGTCGAGCTCCAGCGAGACGAGACTCTGAAGACAATCGAAGCTTATGGCGATAGTGTGGTAAAAGTCTTTACGGACGGCTCGCGTTTCAAGGATGGCAGAAGTGGATACGGAGTGTTAATTCAATACCCTCAACCTGGACCCGACAGTATCGAACTGTCAGGGCCGTGCGGATCCGCATACAGTAGTCACGACGCCGAACTGGAGGCGATTTGCAAGGGTTTGAAGGAAGTGCGCCGACGTCTAGCAAGAAGAAAGGTTTTCCCGACCGTCGTAGTTTTCACCGACTCACGGTTTTCGCTCGAGACCGTGGGTCGATCCTCTCTGGAGACGAAAACGGTCAGTGTCATTTTGGAAACAGTAGGTGAAATCCTAGCACGAGGCGGAAAAGTAGTCCTTCAGTACATCACTGGGCACAGTGGCGAGCCTCATTCAGACAGGGTCGATAAGTTAGCGAGAGAAGGTTCAGCTCAGCCCCAACCCGATCGCCCGATGACCCAGCTGGGGGTCAGATCGTGGCTTAAGGACCATTTCCGAGAGAAATGGCTACAGGGCTGGGCATCTGGAAGCACGGCCAGAAAAGTATTCCAGTACATGCCGCGACCGAGCAAAAGCGATTCCTGGTGGAAAATTGGACGTAGCAATCAGACGCTCATAACTAGAATGAGAACTGAACATTGTCCCACACGAAGCTACTTGTACAAGTTTAACACTAGAAGGGAACTGGCCTGTCGGCTGTGTGGCCACCCGGAAGAGACGGTGGCACACGTACTCGAAGAGTGCCCCGAGCTGTGCGGGGGTTTGGAAGACGAAGTAACGGTACCTGCAGAGGGTTACCTCTACGGCGATGCCCGCTTGATGAGGCTCGCTTGCGATAAAATGAACCGGGTCTTAAGAGCCTAGCGGCTCGACCCAAAAGAGAATGTACATTCACATTCATGCTTCCACCTTTACGGGAAATAGGAGAATTAGTGATTTTTAGTTTTTATATAGCTCATATCAGGAAAAAACTACATTTGGGCCCCGGCCCCCACTATGTGATAATTTAAATATTTTTTTAGTTTGTTACCACTACTCAGACTTTCTTGCTTCTACCTACACGGGAAACATAAGAATTTGTGATTTTCAGTTTTTATATAGCTCACATAAAGAAAAAACTTTATTTTGGACCCCGGACCCCATTATTTGAAAATTTAAATATTTTTTTGCCTGTTGATATCGCCGAAGTGTACTCAACATCTTCCCAAAGTTTCATTCTTCTATCTACTCGCGAAACATTGCCCATATAAGGAAAGCAATGGTTTTGGGCCCGCGGCCCTAATGAGTGTGAATTTAAAAATTATTTTATGCCAATTTTCGTCACGAGAGGCTACTTAACATTTCCCCAAGGTTTCATGCTTCTACATACACTGAAAATTGGAGAATTAGTGATGAGTCAGTTTTTAATATAAAAAAACTAAATTTGGGCCCCCGGCCCCCATTAAGTGATAATTTAAATATGTTTTTTGCTTGTTAACATCGCCAAAAGATTTAGCTTCTACATTCACGGGAAGTTGGAGAATTAGTGTTGAGTCAATTTTTAAAATTAAAAAAATACATTTGGGCCCCCCGCCCCCATTAAGTGATAATTTAAATATGTTTTTCGCTTGTTAACATCGGGGAAGTCAACTACTCAGTGTTTCACACTTCTACCTACACGGGCAATATGAGAATTTGTGATTTTCAGTTTTCATATAGCTCATTTAAGGAAAAAACTTCATTTGGGTCCCCGGCCCCTAGGAAGTGATAATTTAATTTTTTTTCACCTGGTACCATTGCGGGTTTGTACTCAACAACTTCTAAAAGTTTGATGCTTCTGCCTACTCGGGAAATAGGAGAATTTGGGATTTTCAAATTTTATAAAGACCATATCAGGAAAAAATAAAATATTTTGGGTCCCCGGCCCCCATGAGTGTAAATTTTAAAGTCTTTTACGCCAATTTTCGTTGAGAGGGGCTACTGAACAACTTCCCAAAGTTTCATGCTTCTACCTACACGGGAAGTTGGAGAATTAGTGATGAGTCAGTATTTTGATAAAAGAAAAAAACTACATTTGGGCCCCCGGCCCCCATTAAGTGCTAATTTAAATATTTTTTTGGCTTGTTACCTTCGCGGAAGTGTAATTATCAACTACCCAGTGTTTCATACACGGGAAATATGAGAATTTATGATTTTCAATTTTTATATAGCTCATATAAGGAAAGAACTTCATTTGGGCCCCCGGCCCCCAGGAAGTGATAATTTAATTTGTTTTCGCCTGTTACCATTGCGGGTTTGTCCTCAACAACTTCTAAAAGTTTGATGCTTCTGCCTACTCGGGAAATAGGAGAATTTGGGATTTTCAAATTTTATATAGGCCATATTAGGAAAAAAACTTTTTTGGGCCCCCAGCCCCCATGAGTGTAAAATTGTAAAATTCTTTTACGCCAATTTTCGTCGAGAGAGGCTACACAACAACTTCCCAAAGTTTCATGCTTCTACCTACACGGGAAGTTGGATAATTAGTGATGAGTCAGTTTTTTTTTATAACAAAAAAACTACATTTGGGCCCCCGGACCCCATTAAGTGTTATTTTAAATATTTTTTTCGCTTGGTACCATCGCGAAAGTGTGCTTATCAACTACCCAGTGTTTCATGCTTCTCCCTACACGGGAAATAGGAGAATTAGTGATTTTTAGTTTTTATAAAGCTCATATTAGGAAAAAACTTCATTAGGGCCCCCGGCCCCCAGGAAGTGATAATTTAAATATTTTTTCTCCCGTTACCATCGCGGGATTGTACTCAACAACTTCCCAAAGTTTCATGCTCCTGCCTACTCGGGAAATAGGAGAATTGGTGGTTTTCAAATTTTATATAGGCCATATAAGGAAAAAAAACGTTTTTGGGCCCCCGGCCCCCATGAGTGTTATTTTTAAAATTATTTTACTCCAATTTTCGTCGCGAGAGGCTACTCGACAACTTCCCAAAGTTTCATGCCTCTACCTACACGGGAAGTTGGAGAATTAGTGATGAATGAGTGAGTGAGTGAGTGAGTGAGTGAGGGCTTTCCCTTTTATTAGTATAGATGAAGTTAACCACGATACACTATAGCTGCTCATAAAATTAATGAGAAGATATTAAATTCTGATCTTCTTTTCTTCATTAGGCTGTTTAGCGGCGAAGTATTATAATCGAGCTAAAAGATTTTGATAAATGTCGAAGTTGCACATCTTCTTGCGATGAAAAAAAAACACTTTTGAAAATATGCTGTATATGTGTGCGTCCGTCTGTGTGTATGTTTTTGTGTGTTCGAACACTAAAGCTTGAGTACCGTTTCAGTTAGGTGAACGGAGTTTCATAAAGAAGTAATAATCATATATGTAGCTTTCACACCAGTGCCGCACCACAAAGCACCGACACTGATGTTTTTAATATGTCATTGTTTTGAGAAAACTTAATTAGCAAATAAAATGATACGATCTTATTTTTAACCCAATAAAATGTAATTTAAATTCATTGAGATATAATATTAATAACTTGTGTTTTATAAATATTTCATTATATGTTAAATTAATAAAAAAAATTATAAATTATAATAAATTGCGAAGAAACAATGTATTTAAAATATATTTATTTAAAAAAGAATTGGAACAATGATTTTTTTATAAAGTTTTTGATTTAATGTTTTCTTACATATTACTGTCCGTATCTGGTTATTAGAATGTGATTTCTTACTTTAACAAAGTGGCACGCCACTTGACTTCGAACCCTACAATTAGGGATACACTGTCATTAAATATATATGATTCTCCTACCTATTGGCTGGATATTTCAACCCCGGAAATATTTACTGGACGTTAGCTGGACATATCAACCCAGGGACTGGACGTTAGCTGGACATATCAATCCCAGGCCAGGGACTGGACGTTAGCTGGACATATAAACCGAGGTACTAGGGATTCGGCGTTAGCTGGACATATTAACCCGGGCTCTAGGAACTGGACATTAGCTGGACTTATTAACCCAGGTTCTAGGGACTGGACGTTAGCTGGACTTATTAACCCAGGTACTAGGGACTGGACGTTAGCTGACACATGTCACACTATGACATGGTATGAGGGCTAGACTTAGGCGACCACCAAAGGACACGTGCTGGCGAGAGTAATGGGAACGTTTAATAACGGGTGGGGCAGAGAGAATGTTGGCAACTTTATTAAGGACTCTGAGACCGCATGGCATTTGTACTTTCCGGTTACATGTGATCGGCTGGGGGAGGGGGCGTGGTTAGGGGTTTGATGGTCATCTACCGACGCATTTAGGTGACTTATAAAAGTTGAACATTAATGATAGGGTAAGGGAGACGTAACAATAGCTTGACTGGTTGACGGTCTTCCCATGAGTTTCATTCATTAGTTCTTGCTCCTCAAAGTAAAAGTCTCTGGGTCAAAATCGTTAAAACATCACAAACTCATTACTCAACGTTGGGAGTCTTGAATGTTATTTTTAACAGAAATTTTAGAAATGTACACCATGGGATGGGTAAATATAACATAAACTAAACTATTACTAGCTAATCTTGGGATGGGTAAATAAAACATAAACTAAACTATTACTAGCTAATCTTGGGATGGGTAAATAAAACATAAACTAAACTATTACTAGCTAATCTTTGATATCATCAATTAAGCCGTTGGAGCCGTTCTAAGCTGCAGGAACATTTAGAACTAGCATTACAAACATACATACACATCAACGACTTGACTTATATCAGGGTCATGGTATTCACAATCTTTAATTTCCCATTGAATTGTCAGTGTGTATACGTTTGTTCAATCCTGTTGTCGGTGTGTATACTTTTGTTCAATCCTGTCGTCGACAGTGAGTATACTTTTGTTCAATCATCCTGCCGTTGTCAGTGTGTATACTTTTGTTCAATCATCCTGACTTATCATCAAATAATGTTTAATTATTTTTAAAACCAATTACTTAACCTTTCAAAAATGTCATAGGGCCGAAGAACAAGTGCAGATAAACGTGTATGGGCGTTAACAAATCACTTTGCCCAGGTTAACGAAAAGGCAGAAGAGTCTGAGAAAAGCCCGACCATTAAACAAATAAGGAAGGAGAGAGAAATTTGACAAAGTATAGACCCCCACTTAGAAGTTTTCTTGACTTCCTTTACAGTCTAAACAGTTTGGGGGCAAATACGTTCAGTGTCATTATTGATAATGTTTTATCCTTGCACTTTGAAGAAAAAGAATTCTACAGTTAATTACATGTCACGTGACAGTGCCAATCGACATGGCTGATTTATTGACGAGAGAATGTCAGCTGATCCTAATTTGTTGATCGCCCATTGACAAGACCTCGGGTTCATATCGTGGCGAAAGGAACAGTTAAGAGACACGGCAAGATAAACTACTTCAAGGCAGGTCATCTGGAGAAACGGCCAGATAAACGACTTCAAGGCAGGGCATCAAGAGACACGGCCAGATAAACAACTTCAAGGCAGGGCATCAAGAGACACGGCCAGATAAACGACTTCAAGGCAGGGCATCAAGAGACACTGCCAGATAAACGACTTCAAGGCAGGGCATCAAGAGACACTGCCAGATAAACAACTTCAAGGAAGGGCATCAAGAGACACTGCCAGATAAACGACTTTAAGGCAGGGCATCAAGAGACACTGCCAGATAAACGACTTCAAGGCAGGGCATCAAGAGACACTGCCAGATAAACGACTGCAAGGCAGGGCATCAACAGACACTGCCAGATAAACGACTTCAAGGAAGGGGATCAAGAGACACGCCCAGATAAACGACTTCAAGGAAGGGCATCAAGAGACACGCCCAGATAAACGACTTCAAGGAAGGGCATCAAGAGACACGGCCAGATAAACGACTTCAAGGCAGGGCATCAACAGACACTGCAAGATTAACGACTTTTGGGCAGGGCATCAAGAGACACGGCCAGATAAACGACTTCAAGGCAGGGCATCAACAGACACTGCAAGATTAACGACTTTTGGGCAGGGCATCAAGAGACACGGCCAGATAAACGACTTCAAGGCATGGCATCAAGAGAAACGGTCAGATAAACGACTTCAAGGCATGGCATCTGGAGACACGGCAAGATAAACGACTTCAAGGCAGGACATCAAGAGACACGGCTAGATAAACGACTTCAAGGCAGGGCATCAACAGACACGGCTAGATAAACGACTACAAGGCAAGGCCTCTCGAGAAAGGGCAGATAAACGACTTCAAGGCAGGACATCTGTAGACACGGACAGACACGTTTACGAATGTCACTGACTTTTGATAGCCAAAGATTAAATAACACATTTCAAACTCCAAAAGGAAATTTAAATGACACGTTTGTACATAAAATTACATCATAATTGTTTGCACAACATTTTCGACTATAGTTATATTTCAACACTTTGTTTATTTATTTTATGGTAAGTTTTATATAAAATAAACATCTGTATTCTAAAACTGTGTCATTATTCATCAGAAAACTATTTTACACATTTCTAATGATGCAATAATGTATTTAAAGCCTTTACAAATCATGAAAGTTTTGTCTCTTTTTTGCTCCACAAACAATTACGCTATTTAGAGAGACTTAACAAATCAAATTAATTGAAAAGCATGTACGTCAGACTTGGAGTTTGCCACTTTTAAATTATACCACCTCTCTCCCCACATAATTTTACTTTATGAAATACGGCCTTCTTTTTAAAACGTTTAGATATCACTGGAATATAGTATAGTATAGTATGTAGTATATACTATATTATAGATAAGATGATACAATTTTACTTTGCAATTAGTAAATTTCCATTAGGCATACACAATTTTAAGTTTCAATAATAATAATTTCAAATAAAGAAAATGAGATAGAAGGTAGGAAAGAGAAAATGAAATCAGTAATATTCCATAACGTCTAATTCTAACTATACCAATAGTGTACCATAATATATTCCATACCGTCTAATTCTAACTATACCAATAGTGTACCATAATATATTCCATACCGTCTAATTCTAACTATACCAATAGACTACCATAATATATTCCATACCGTCTAATTCTAACTATACCAATAGACTACCATAATATATTCCAACCGTCTAATTCTAACTATACCAATAGATTACCATAATATATTCCATACCGTCTAATTCTAACTATACCATTAGAGTACCATAATATATTCCATACCGTCTAATTCTAACCATACCAAAAGACTACCATAATATATTCCATACCGTCTAATTCTAACTATACCAATAGAGTACCATAATATATTCCACACCGTCTAATTCTAACTATACCATCATAGTAAGAGTATGTATTTATTGAGTTATTGCTTGGTGACAGGGTATGCATATGATAGTAATTAATTATTTGTATAGACTACGCTAAAAATAGCCTAAACTTTCACTTAGGAGGTCATATATTAATTAGAATAAATTAATATAAACATCAGCACATTTTCTCAGAGTGCCAATATTGATGACGAGAAAACGTGCGTAACTCAATAGTCATTACAACATGAGGCAGACTGTATGACATTGTCTGGAACATAAGGGGAATCAGAATCTTCACAAAACTAAAAGTATTCAAAGATGTAGTGCTCCCAATTTTAACCCTACCAACTCCGAGCTCCCCAAGCTAATTTGCCCCTATACCTGGCCTCCCCAGCAATAATAAAGAAAATGTACATGGGTTAGGAAATTGCTAGTATCATGCAAACCAGTGGTCAGAATGAGCTCAAACTTTTAGATATGGCAGGAAAGAGGTCTAGCTTCCATCCAATGGAGTTGCCAAAAATTTTGTCTCACATTGCTTTAAGTTAAATGTACCCTTTGTATGGCATCTGTCCGTCTACGAAAGACGATAGATGTATCTTTATTATTTGCAGCTCTTGGTGTGGCTGATGAGACCAATCGTTGAGTGGCAGTCTCTTCTGCATGACACACACACGAAAGCAGTGGGGCAGTGTTGCCTGGCCTTTCTCCTCGCTCTTTTCCCGACTGCTTCTGCCCTTGTTTGTTCCTCTGCTCTTAGTGATCCTTCTTTCACTATAGCCCGCCACATGGACCTATCCTCTGCCAGGTTTTTCCCAGTTGTGTATATCAAAAATGTACCCTTTATTGCATGCAAATAAACAGTAATGTACGCTTTTACAGCAAACCTTATTTTAAACCCGGGAAAAAGCCAGGGCCTTGCCCTAGTAAAGCATAAGGCCAACGAAGTGAAAACAAATTTTAACAGGTAGGACACATTTTAATAATATTATATCCCTAATCATAGGGATCGAGCTTAAGTGGCGTGCCACTTGCAATTGCACAATCTTAGTTTCAGGAACTTTCTGTGACAAGGTTAAGTTAGATATTAATAAAAATTAAAGTAAATAAATAAATTTCTCAGTTTACTTAACTTTAAATGAACAAAGTTATAAAATCAACTTCGATCTTTAAATTGTAAAAAACGGCAAAAAGTTTTGAATATCATACAAAAACACATTTTGGTAGCACACAGTTTTAAAAATGATTCTCTTAGACATTTTAAATGCTATTTTAATAAAATTTTAAATTTTAATACTGTCATCTAAGTTTATCAACTACAATCTATATATATAATTCTCTTCGTGGTCGGACCCTGCGAGTCAACAAGAAACTGCATGTGCAACAGATACTAATTTTAGAATGCAGCGCACAAAATTACTGCACCAATGCATCAAAAGGTGTGCAAATTAAATATGGGCTGTAAAAAAAAATTGTATGACGTTATTGTTTTCGCTGATATTTTAATTTTGTAAAAAGGGAACAATGTAAAAACAGGATTTGGTGATGGTTAATTATAACATCAAAAAACAAAGAGGGCGCCATAGGCCACCTACAGCCACTATTATAAAATACTGTGTGTGCATTTCAGAAAATTTAATATTTCGTATTGATCAAACAAGGACAAGTTAGTTGGGCTTTTGAAAAAGGTCGGCACTGTAGGCTTCCTAAAAAGTGCATTAAAGGGGTAAAAGAACTCTCCATTAGCAAGTCTGCGGCGTATGCTACGCCACCACTGGTGCTTTGTGGTACCACGCTGACGGCAATTACAATTTGTTTGCATGTCCTTTATGATAATTCAACAACAATTTTTCCAGATCTTTAGCGATCCGAACGTTTTGTGAACAATAACATTGAAATTACATTTGTATTGTATAGTTCAGGGCTCGTCGAACTTTTTGCACGTTACCCCAAAATATAAGTTTATTTTGCCGTTACCCCCGAAGGCGCAAGGTTCTGCCCACACCATCTGGGCGTTTTGGGAGCGTTGTAAGCCCCCCCTCCCCACGGGTCTAGGGCTATGCCTCGGCCGAAAACGTATCTGTTTAGTTTTAAAAGCCTAACAATTGTCTAAAAATAACCCGAAAATGATTATGCGTATGAGGCAATTATAAAAGTTATAAGTTGAAGATAATATTATTGTTCTAACAGTTATTGGTCTAACATCCCAGGTCATTTTAGATATAATGATAAATCTGACATAATGCAATGATGTCGGATAAACACAATTTTACTTTAAACTATTCATTATAGGTCATTTTTTGAAAATATGATGTTGTTTCAATTGTGACGCAATTTCATCGAAATTGGGTCATTTTTTATGTCAGGGCAAGTTGGAAGCTGTCTTCAGGGTCCTAACGATTTCACAGCTTTTTTTATGTTCACTAGAGTGGAAAATCATTGTTCAAAAACGACGTTATTGCAAAAAGCAGCAACATCTTGACGGCCACCTCATGTGCGGTGTTGAAAGACTTTGCAGCATTTGACATCTAAAAATGTGTCAGATCTGAAGTGTTTGCAAATTCATTACGTGCCTCATTATTTGACTGAAGTTCAAGAAGTGCCTCTGCCAACCCTTGAGTCTCATCTGGTACATTCTCAATGTCACATCGATATGGATCTACAACCAAACTGATTTTATGCGAATCAATAACTGGAAAGTAAACAGTGATCTGCTCTTTGAGATTGGTAAGATGTCTGATAACTACATAATATATATACAGTGGTAATTCGGGAATACGATCTGCGTTCTTCATGCAATTTTAGCCGATCCCCCCCCCCACACACACACTCGTCACATGTCGTCACAAAAAGTTAGACCCCTTTTAAAACATTAAATAAAAAAACTTCGCCACCGCCCCCTACCCCTACAAATAAAAGCCTGTAGTTATTATTTGAAAATAAGCATGTTTCAAATCAGTTTATTGTCATTTAAGTTTGTATTTAATATGAGACTGCACACTAATATAATTCGCGTGAAGCCTGAAGCCATTTATATTTTTATTACATAATTTGTAAGCAATTAAATATTCTTGTGGAACTTTTTCTTGAATGTTTCGCTTTTTTATGTCAGTCACATTTCTTAAACATCCCCCCTCCCCCTCGTCACAATCGTGTGACCCCCACCTCCACCCCGTGTACGATTAATCATTTTCCCTCTATCTCTAATGGAAACAATGTTTTTGTTATACGTCCAATTTGGTAAATGTCCAAGGGTCTGGAACGGACTGAGTACTTATGTAGATCTACCACTATACATATATACATTGGTACCTTGAGATACAAATGCTTCAAGATGCGAAAATTTGAAGATTCGAAGCGCCACTCGAAGAATTTTTAGGTCCAAGATACGAAATAAATACACGATATGATAAATGCCACGCAAGTGACAACATTGGGCATCACGTGACTGCATTCAACGGACCACCAACAGTTCTTGTGGAGTTCAATGACATTTGCCTGACTCATTTCAGAAACATTGTAAAATGCATTAAAAAATAAGCTTCCTTGGATTAACATTAGCTATTAGACCATTAGTAAGACAAGATTTTAAAAATTGGAAAGTGCAAAACAAAAATTTTAAAGTTAATAATTTTTAAGAAACAAAAATTATATAAAAATTACATAAGTTTAAGTGTTATGTTACGTTTGTTTAGTGTTAATTGCACAAAATGTAAGCGTTTATTTAGCACTAGCAGACCCGTCGTGCGTTGCAACGATCTCAGTAAAAATGAATAAATTTAAAGAAACCAATGAGTGGTATGTTTAAAAACAATTCTGAAGACACCTTCGTGGAAGTGTGAAAAAAAAATTCCAAGTTTCATAGCAAACGGATAAATAAATTAATAATTAAATAGCGTACAAAGAAGAAACGATATTAAGGGCCCCGGCCCCAAAATGAGTGATAATATAGTTTTTTATTGCCATTGTACTCAAGCTATATTCCTTAATATCGTGTAAAATTGAATAGGGAATACAATGATTAAAGTTCAGTAAAAAGACTTTGGGGCCCAAATCTCCGAAGGAATGGAAATTAAGAGTTCAGTGCCCTATATTAATATAGGCTCTTAAGTTTGTATACTCTAAGTGTGGTCAAAATCCAGTTATTTTCTCATTATCTAACGCTTAAAATACTTTTTATATACCTAATATAGGGGGAAAATAACATTAAGGGGCACCCGGCTCATTCTGTGCAAGAGGTGAATTTCAAAAACCTGTTCATTTTAGTTCATTTTTATTGTGGCTATATTTCTCAAGATCTTTAAAAAGTAAATAGGAGAAATATCTTAAACATATACGAAAAAAGACATTTGGGGCCCCTGGCCCCGAAGATATTGGCATTAGAATTTCAGTGTCTATAGTATTTTAATATAAGCTACCAATTTTTCGTATGCAAAGTTTGGTGAAGATCTATTCATTTACTGAGCAGCCAACGTAGAGACTATATAGAATAGATATAAGAAAAAAAGACATATATGGCCCCTGGGCCCATTTGGTGATAGATGTAAATTTCAAAAACCTTATCATTTAATTAAGTTTCCTCATAGATATATTCCTCAAGATCGTGAAAAATTGAATGGGGGAAAATACATTAAACATATACGAAGAAAAGACATTGGGGGGCCCCCGGCCCCGAAGGAATGGACATTTGAAGTTATGTGCCTTATAGTATTTTAATATGGGCTACCAAGTTTTTGTATTTAAATTTTGGTTTAGATCCATTCATTTACTCAGTAGCTAACGCATAAATTAATTTTTATATATCTTATATAAGCAAAAAAATACAGGGCCCCGGGGCCCATTCAGTGCAGGATATAAAGTTCAAAACCCCTGTTCATTTCAATTTGTATAATAATGGATATATGTGTAATTATTTTTCAAGATTGTTAATGACTGAATGGTGAATAAAATCTTAAACGTTTAAGAAATGTGAATTTTTGGGCCCCCAGCCCCAAAGGAATGACTATTTGCAGTTCAGTGCTCTATAGTATTTTGATATTGGCTATCAAGTTGTCATATACAAAGTTTGGTTAAGATCCAACAATTTACACAGTAGCTAGCGCTTAAACTAATTTTTATATAGCTCATATAGCAAAAAATGACATTATGGGCCCCCGGTGTCCCATGAGTGTTAAATTTAGAAAACAAAGTTGCCAGTTACCATCCCAGATAGGTACTTAATAGTCTCCAAAAATGTCATGACGATCGGATGAATGGTTTAGTCAGCTATAAAGGACATGCACACACACACACACACACACACACACAGACATACTTTGATTTTTATATATATAGATTAATTATTACATAGTTTGTACATAACGTGTTATTTTCAGTAAGTTTTCTACCATCCGTATTCTCCGCCTACCACCTTCTCAGACACTTGGCCTCACTCGAAGAATAGATTTGTATACATATTATTTTACATTCACTTTGTTCGGTTTTCATTGTTTTATTATGATTTATTTCATTTTTAAAGTGTGCCTTTAATGATTGAAGAATCCTACTTAGGTTTTCTATAGTTTCACAAAATATTTTCAATTTTAAGTTATGTCTCATATATAAGGGATTTATAGTCAAAAACTTTTTTTTTACGGTTTAAAAAAACAATCGGTTTGGTCATGTTCATGTCTCGACCTACCCTCATTTTTTAATCAGTTTCGTCTTGTTAAAGTAAAGACCTATCCTTTTTTCCAGTTTCTGTTTTCTCTCAGTCAAAAATAATAGAGAATTGGAAATACTATCGTTATAGCAAATCGTTATTGCAGGTCCGCCGGAAAAGGTTGGCCCCTACGTGGCCCGGGAGACGAGTAAGGTGTGGAGCAGACCACAAACTGAAACTAACAATCCTGGCGAGTGGTAACGGCAAATTAAACCACCAGAGGTGCCTAGGAATCCAGTGGGGAAGGTCTCGACTTTAACGAGAGGTCTTTTGTAGGTAGATGGGAGAGATGTACTTCCAAAACCCAACAGAACCTGGCTCGACAAGTCCAGTGTAGGTAGATGGGAGAGATGTACATCCAAAGCCCAACAGAGCCCCGCTTGTCAAGCCGAAGGCCGAAAGTTCCTCCGGACAAGGGGCGGAGCTCCAACGCGAAACTCTCAATGGAATTAACACGTCTCTCCAACCTATTCTCAAATGGCTAAAACAATCACTGTGTATAAGAAATATTGAATAGGAAGCGTATATTTATGTTGTAAGATATATTGTAGGGGAAACAGAGGAAGACAAAAAAATAACATACGTGGAGAGCCTGGCCGAATGGTCAACAAACATAAGTGTAAGCAATAACGTCTTCCTTTAAAAAGTTAACAACTTAGAGAAAGGAAGATCATAATGGCCGAGATCTTTTCAAACCTGGCACCTCATAATAATCATATCAATGAAAACATACTTTTCCTGATTGTAAAAGTAAGACAAAAATGTTTAATGACGTCATGTTAGACGTGCATTAAAAAAATATTTCGTGTCAGCGCCGCACGATACAGTGCCTATGTTAATGTAATAAAAAAAAATTAAAATGCAGTATGAATAAAAAAGGATATTTTTTTGTTTAAATTTATATCAAAATGTAATTCAATGTAATTAAAAGTTACACGTGACAGTTTATGTGTAATCTGTGTTATCAAAATGTAATGATTGACATTTTTTTAATGGCTTTATACAAATTAAGGATTCCTGTAAAGAAATGTTTAATTTTGCCTTTATTTACATTTTATGAAAATCGGGGAAATACAACTTTTTGTTTAATATTAATTTACATCACGTTACAAATTGTGTAGTACGCCCATTGCCTAAAATATTATTATCCCAGTGCATGTCACTCGATTTCGATCGCTAAAATTAGAGATACAATATTAATGTATTGCTAAAATATGTGTTACTAATTCTTTGATTAAAATATTTCTAGTCAAAGTCAATTAATTTCTCCTTAAATCAAGCCAGCGAACAGTGTGGCGCAGAGTTCCATCTGGCTTAAGAACACATCTTAAGCTATTACCCTACCCATCGAAGTCGTAAAAACTAACCTATTTCACAGCAAGATCTTTTCCGCATTTCACGGTTGTGCAAAGTACAGAACCGTGGTTCAAATACGGCAACTGCTTAAATTTTGAATAGCTCGCTGACTTATCTTGAATATTGAGCCGATTCATTATTTTTTTCAATAAGGATGACATTGAAGAGCAGAAATTATAACATGCTTTGATTACAAAATACGAAAACGTCATATTATGGCAAACTTGCATGATGATTTAATCGTTACCGACCAATCAAAATAAATTAAGGAGAAGAGAATAAAAACAAATGTGGGTAAAGGATTGTTCTCTTTTACTCGGCATGTCCTGGAGTCTATAGTTCACATACGTCATAAAGGTCATGTTGTCAAGGCCATCTCACAGCGTTGTGTCTCAAGAGATGGTCAAATCAAATTCTAATAAAGGAGGAAATTTGATTTTCATTTTATTATTGTTCATTCATGTAATGATATTTATTCATGTAACTTCATAGGTTTTCATTATCATTTTATTTATATTGATTATATAGATAATGTGTGGATATATAGATAATGCTTATGGATTTCAATAAATCGACGCTTCGTTCCAACTTGATTGACTACAAATCTATCTTTAGAATTGGTTATTGGACCGTAAGAACAATGCACCAAATAGAAACATGTGCCCAAGAGTGTAGTGAAATGAAAAACTACGACCTGGATATTCTTGGTATTAGTGAGTGTAGATGGACAAACGCCGGTTAACAAATTTTTTTAATGAAAATCTGCACATACTGTATTCAGGGAGAAACCAAGACCAAGACTCGGAAGGTGTTGCAATCCTTATGACACACAGAGCTGAACGATCGCTCATGAGCTGACAACCAGTCAACGAAAGGATAATAACAGTTAGATATCAATCAAAATATTTCAAACTATCTGTTATACAGTGCTATGCACTAACCAAGGATAACACTGACGCCCAGAAATACTCATTCTACAGACACACATTTGACTGACACAATTAGTAAAATACCAAAACATGATATTATTGTTGTGATGGAAGATTTTAATGCCAAACTAGGCGAGGACAATCAAAGATATTGAAAGATGCATCAGCAAGAACGTCTTCTTTATACGTAAGCAGCAAACAACGTTACGCACTGCTGGACAAAGAAGTGAAAGGTGTTGAACGAAAAGACAAAAATAGTTTTGTAAACAATCTGTCCGCAGAAGCAGAAATAGCAGCAAAGACAGGTAACAGCAAAACTTTATTTTACATTATGAGACAGCTGTGCAGCCATCCAGCTACAAAAAGTACGCCTATCAAAGACACCAATTGCAAATTATTAGCGTCAGATAAAGAACAAAAACAAAGGTGGGCAGAACATTTCAAAGTAATATTAAATAGACCATAGCCAACAAATACCCCAGTTATTGAAGAAGAAAGCATGTCTATTTTAACTGCATCATGTGAAAACTTCACAATTGAAGTACTAAAACAAGGCATCAGGAAGTTAAAAAACAACAAAGCAAATGGCGAAGATGAAATTTCAGGGAAAATGCTAAAGTCAGCAGATGAAAATGTTCATTTATTAACAGCATTTATTTCTGTTATTCAATGATATCATGCAAAAGGAATCCCACCACAAGAATGGAAAAATGATGCCATTATTAAACTGCCAAAAAAGGCGATTTATCAGACTGCAAACAATTGGCGTGGGATAACTTTACTATCTGTACCAACTTTTTTGCAGTATTCTATTTGAGAGAATAAAAAAGTCAATAAACGAAAGGCTCAGAGAAGAACAAGCAGGCTTCAGACCACATCGGTCATGTATTGACCATATATTCACACTCAGAACTATCATCGAAGAATATGTTGAATTTCAATCCCATCTCATTATAAATTTTGTTGATTTCCAAAAAGCGTTCGACGGCCTCCACCGACCTACGCTCTGGAAACTTCTTAATATCTATGATTTCTCAACTAAATACGTGAACATTATAAATGCTTTTTATGCAGATTCACTTTGCTGTGTGAATCTGAAGCCGGAAATTCTGACCGGTGCCCATACGAAACAGGTATGAAGCAAGGATGTGTCATGTCAACAATGTTATTTGGAATAGCAATTGATTGGTCATGCGGAAATGCACAGCTGCCGGATTAGGCATCAAATGGATCGAAAACATTGCATTGGAAGACCTGGCTCTTGTAAGCTCTAAGCATCTGAACACGCAAGAAAAAACGGATCGTCTCCAGCACTTTTCGAATCAAATTGGTCTTCAAATCAACACAACCAAAACAAAAGTCATTGACCTCACGCACCAACCCAATGATATTATACTTAATGACCAAACCATAGAGAAAGTAACCAACTTCACTTACTTAGGAAGCAAAATGTCATATGATGCAGATGCAACATCAGAGATACTGACTCGAATTGCGTTGGCGTCAAGTGCTTTTAACAAACTTACAAATATTTAGAGTTCAAAGACACTTAGCAAACATATAAAACTTAGGCTATTCAACTCTTGCGTAATACCTGTACTAACATATTGATGCGAAAGCTGGAAATCCACTCAAGCTAAAGAAAACAAATTAGTTGAGTTCGAAAACAAGTGCCTCTGAAAAATTTTGAATACAAAATGGAGTGATTTAAAATCAAATGAAACAATAATAGAAGAAACCTAACAAGAATATGTGTCAACTTTTATAATGAGAATACGTTGGAATTATATTGGTCATGTTCTTCGAATGGACGAGAGAAGACTCCCTCGTCAAGCGTTCATGTGGACACCAAAAGGCAAAAGAAAACAAGGACGACCAAAGGAAACCCTACGTAGATCAATCAAAAGAGATAGCTCAACCATGGGTCTAATAAATAATCAAGACCTAATAAAATTGGCGTCGGATCTTTGTAAATGGAAATCAATGATTTCTGCTCTATGTGCCATCTTCGGCCCGAGAGGAATAACTAACTAACATGTTATCATATTAGACGTGCATTAAAATAATATTTCTTGTAAGCGCCGCACGATACAGCACCGATGTTAATCTTGTGTTTAAGAAAATTAAAATGCAATATCACTAAAAAGTATATTTTTGTATTAAAATTAATATCAAAATGTAATTAAAATTCATATGAGAATATGTTTTTGAGCTGTGTAACCAGAATATTAAGTTATATTTTTTTTAAGGGTTTGTAAGAAATTGTTATTTATAAAAAAAATTGATTTTAATTTTGCTTTTATTTACATTTAAACAAAACTAGGATATTAAAACTTCCTATTTACTATTATTTAATGTCATATCAATCTTTTGCATGTTCTATTTACATTATATAGGATTTTGTTGTAAGTGCATGACACTTGATTTCGATCTCTAAATTTAAAGAAAATTATGAAACTGTTTTTTGCTTTTTCATGTCCAATAAGCTTCCTTAAGCTAAGGAAGAATTAACTTATAGCTGATAAGATAATCCTTCTAAATATACCTACATTTACTTATTGACTCGTATCCTCTATTAAATTTTTATGAAAGTTGCCTTAAAAACGATATATATAGACCAGGGATAATGAAATTAACCATTAATTTCTGGAAAAATCGTTAAAAGTTTTAACTATTTAAAAAAAAGTTAACTATTAATCGACCCACCCCTTAGAAATGTACTCGAAGTCAAAAATTAATTACCTTTCGGCCGATAAATATAACCTGATTTTCGGACGATTACTAGAAAATTTTGGTTTTAAACTATTGACTGACGTGAATGTTCAAAATTTTGTAAAAATTATTGTGTCCATTGAGAGAAATCGTTTGCCTACCATGCAATGCTCCCTCTAAGTCTAAGCTTTTTTGGGCCGTGTGCAAAGTGCACAACTTCCAGTTTGTGTGCAATATTTTACAAAATTTGCTGCGCGGTGATACTAAACTCCTGCGTAGCGTCGGTCAAATATCTGCGCAGCCGCGCTGCTTAAAGGTAACACTGCTATCATGGTTCTAACACTTCGCTTATATATCACCTGCAAACCAAACACCCACTACAGTATCAGAAACTTCAGGTGAGACAATCTAAAGTTGTATGAACGATTGTCAACTAGCTAAATACCCGCGCCCCGCTGCGGAATTTAGGATTTTAGTTAGCGTTGAAAACCCGTTTAACACCAATTCAAAATACTAATTGATTTCAGTCATGTTCATGATTGATATACTTGTTTGGCAATATTTTTCAAGTTCGTGTAAAATCAAATGGAGACTAAAATGACATTTAGGGCCCCCGTGCAAAATGGATGCATGGTGTGCATATCTCATAAGGGCTTAGGGTTTCATCTAGGTCATGATAGAGATAACTGTCTTTTATTATTTAAATTATTTAAAATCTAAAGGTAAAAAAACCTTTACGAAAAAAATAATTTGGGTCCCGGCATTGGAGGAACAGACGTTAGAAGTTCATTACTCTATAGAATTGTATTTTTTATTAAAATCAAATTTGGTCAATAATTTATTCATTTACCCAGTAGTCACTTTTTAAACTACATTTTATATAACTAATTTTTTTTTAAAATGGCATACGGGCCCCCAGCCCCTAATAAGTAGTCGTCTAAAATCTTTTACTTTTAATGCCAGAAACCGTCGCTAGAGCGTACCTTAAAAACTTTACAAGGTTTAATGGCTGTTGGATGAATAAAATACATGTACTATTGTAAAGAACCTCCTTCCTCGTGTGTGACTAACTCTCTCTGCTTTCACTCAATTCTTCTTAATTACTGGTCACACTTGTCTTCTCATAATCAAACACCAAACTCCAAGACTGCATGAACACTTATGATTACTTTATTGCTTTACTCATTGTCTCCAACATACACTGTAGTATAACTTCACATAGGCAAAGACAAACTGTCCTAAGTCAATTCTACTATCTCTGTCTATCATCTACAGTCTATCATATATTCTCTTCCCTAGCCTGGCTCTCCGTCTAGTGTCTCGTTCCTCCTTCCTCCCCGTTCTCACCATTGCGTCCTCTCTCATACCCTTCAGTCTCCGCCCTAAAAATGCCATTGTCCGAAGTAGTCTTTCAATCAAATGGAGCCAACCCTATTTAGACGGGGTGGGGCTGGTTTGACATAACGGTCTCTGGTGAGACCCCAACCACTTACCTACCCCCACTAGGGCTGTCAATATTGTTGAAAAATGCTGCCCGGGTACCCGTAAAAATTTTGAACGGGTACCCGAATTACCCGATCGAAATATCGCATAATTTTCCCCGTAATGACCGCTATACAATGCTCCCTAGCCACCTTCCATGCACCTCATTTCATACAGTAGCTACACGGCCGACGTTTTAGACGGAGTACATAAATGACATCGAGTGATTTTGGGCGATTTGTTTTACAAATATGACGTCACAAAGCTTTGCGCCCCCCCCCCATAAAAGCCGTACTTCATTTTTGAAAATGAGCATGTGTCAAATAACTTTATTGACATTTAATTTTGTATTTAATGTGAAGTTGAACTCTAAAAATCGCTACACGCTTAAATCCATATAAAACGTCATTAAATAAATTTTAAGCAATCAAATATTTTAGTGGAACTTTTATTTAAAGGTGCGCGTTTTGATGTGACGTCACATTTATTCTTAAACACATCAATCATCCTCGTCACAAATGTGTGACCCCTTCCTCCCCTAGGTGAGTAATGTCATTTATGGACGGGACCTTATCCATCTTACACTGTTAGTAACTAATTTATTGATTTTAAAAACTTACATATTTTTGGTGTATTATTAAAATCAGTTTTTGGGCAAGGCACACGCTGTAATAAACACACGAAACACAATCGAATGGAGGGAAGAGGAGGGGGTAGATAAACAACATTGACAATCGTAAACCCAATGTCGGCGTATTTCAAAGATCAAACTAAGTGTCAAAGCAGGGGTGGTTTTATTAACAAAATCAAACGCGGCCTCTTTCATCTCTATGCCGACGTCTTACCAATCTTACACTGTTAGTAACTATTTCATTTATTAAACTTAAAAACTGACAACCTTGTATGCATTATTAACATCAGTTTTTCTAGGTCAACACGTGTTAACGAACACAATAAACACAAGCGAATGGAAAGGGTGCAGTTATTGTATAGGAGTGGATGGGGGAGATGGGGGTAGATAATTGGTATCAATCGGTAGCCCAATGTCGGCATATTTCAAAGCAATGTTAGTGTCAAAGCAGTTTTTTTTTAATTAACAACAACAAACATGACCTCTTTCATCTCTACACAGTCCATCATTATTTTCGGCAGAGGAGTTTAGTTTTCTTTATACATGTATGATTAATTCAAAGTACCAAAATCTTCTTGTGTTTGCGATTTGTTTCATTTTCTGAGAAAAAAAGATGTATCAAAATACATTGTGGTTTGTCGAGACTATTTTGTATTTAGCGTTGACAGATAGTTCTCCTTAGATGTATTTCACAGCATTTATTTGAAAAAAAAGTTTTCATTTGATAAATTTTTTCGCGAGCCGTAAATTAAACACAAATAGCTGCATGCGAGCGGAACTTTGGTTAATATAGACATTGAATCCACATTTTCACGGGTACCCGGGCGGAATTTTACTACCCGGGTAATCTCACGGGAACGGGTACCCGGGTCCCGGGTACCCGTTGACAGGCCTAACCCCCACCCAGACCATCTAAGCGTCTGGTCATCATATCTACCCTGGGGCATTTCACACCTTGGCCAGTCCCGGGGATTCTAGTGGTCGGCTACTCCTAACTTCTCCGAATCTACTGACTGGGCCAGTTAAAACCAGACTACAATTTTAACTTCTCTAGTCACCCTGGTCAGGTCTACCGACCACCTGGACTAAGTTTCTGCGCGGACATTTACTCACACCAGAAATACACTTTTTATGCCTGTCAGCACCCTGCTCAGTTAACCGATGCCCCACGCGCACCTTCAAATGACATTAGTCTCTTTGAATACTAACTAACGGCCTTTAGGATCTCCACACTATTAATACGTCTTTTAAAAAAATAAGGACCAGGTGTAAATTTATAGTTCAAAACAACAGCTTATTTCAATCTGCATCATGATGAATATATTTGTTAGTCAAAATTTGTTTTTAAAAATCGAGTGAAATCGAATGGTTACGAAAAAGAGATTAGGAGCCCTCGGCTCCAAAAGATTTAAACCATGTAATTTTAATGCCCTAGCGAAATTTAATATATGCCATGAAGTTTTTATATTCTAAGTTTTGTAAAAATCCATTTACACAATATCCAAAGTTTATTATTTTTTTATTTAGCTCATGATTCTACCTCATCTTACTAACTGACTGACTCACTGACTGACTCACTGACTGACTAACTGGCTGACTCACTGACTGACTCACTGACTGACTCACTGACTGACTCACTGACTGACTCACTGACTGACTCACTGACTGACTGACTGACTCACTGACTGACTCACTGACTGACTCACTGACTGACTCACTGACTGACTCACTGACTGACTCACTGACTGACTGACTGACTGACTGACTGACTGACTCACTGACTGACTCACTGACTGACTCACTGACTGACTCACTGACTGACTCACTGACTGACTCACTGACTGACTGACTCACTGACTGACTCACTGACTGACTCACTGAATGACTCACTGAATGACTCACTGACTGACTGACTCACTGACTGACTCACTGACTGACTGACTCACTGACTGACTCACTGACTGACTGACTGACTCACTGACTGACTCACTGACTGACTGACTGACTCACTGACTGACTCACTGACTGACTCACTGACTGACTGACTCAATGACTGACTCAATGACTGACTCATCACTAATTCTCCTACTTTCCGTGTAGATAGGAGCATGAAACGTTGGGTAGTTGTTAAGTAGCCTCTCGCGACGACAATTGGGGTAAAATAATTTTACAATTCACACTGAAAGGGGGGGGGGCGGTGGCCCAAAAATGTTTTTTACCCAATATGGGCTATATAAAAAAATGAAACTTGCATATTCTCCTATGTCCCAATTAGGTAGAAACTTGAAACTTTGAGAAGCTGTTGAGTAAACTTCAGCGATGGTAACAGGCACAAAATATTTAAATTATCACACACTGGGGGCAGGGCCCAAATGTAGTTTTTCCTTATATGATCAATATAAAAACTGAAAATCACTAATTCTCCTATTTCCCGTGTATATAGATACATGTAACTTTGGGTAGTTGTTAAGTATTATTGCTCGATGGTAACGGGTAAAATGTTATATAAATTATCACTTACTGAGGGCCGGGGGCCCAAAAGTATTTTTTTCTTATAATAAACACTGACTCATCCCTAATTCTCCGATTTCCCGTGTAGTTAAAAGCATGAAACTTTGAGAAGTTATTTAGCACACCCTCCCAACGATAAATGGCGGAATAGATTTTTTAAAATTCCCACTCATGGGACTGGTGGGGGGGGGGCGGTGCCAAAATGTAGTTTTTTCCTTAAAAATGCTTTATTAACATTGAACATCACTAAATCTCACATTTGTCGGTAGTTAGAAGCACGCAACTTTGAAGAGTTGTTGAGTGCACTCTTCAGCGGCCACAGGAGGGCGGTTACAACCACTTTGGTAATCACTGATTTAGAACTATGTTGGAAAAGTAATTTTTGATAAATCTGTGTTGGTTCGACTCACGTAATCTTAGCAACATTTTGTAGATAGCAATTGTTTTGTTTAATTTCATAATTATTGATTTGAAATTACTTTTAATTTAATCACGAATGATAGTTAATTGGGTTTTCCCGATTTTTGAATGCTAAAGTTAGACTGTTGCGCGGTGCGCATTATATTGATATGACACATTCTTGGTGTGACTGTAGACTTTTTTCTTTTTAATAAAAAAAAATGGAAATTATATTTTTGGAAATAGCGTTTACATACTTATTCGAATTTTTATTATTTGTTTCATTGATTACGTGATGTCTTATGAAATCAAATTTAGAACTTATTTACTATGGATTAGAAGTAACTATTCTTCCATGTACACAACACAATTTTTTTAATTTAACAATTTTCCGGGGGTGCCAATTTCCAGTTAATAATTTAGTGACACATGAATTCAATTATAGAAAGAACTAGGACGCGATCGTCCAGTTTTGTTTAGCATAGAAGGTATGCCTGCAAAAGTTTATATACAGAATGAAAGGCTTTTACTATTAAATCACATGATGGTAATTTTTAAAAAAAATAACATTCTTTGAGTTTTATTTTTTGGGGGGAAAGGTTTACATACCTCAACTGATTGTTAAGATTTTATAACATTAAATGTCTTTTCCATCATTAAATGTGTTATTTTATCATTAAATGTCTTATTCAATAATGTCTAATTCTATCATTATTATCAATTTACAAAAATAAAATAGATAACAGCCAAGTTATTGATCACATATTTTTGATGAATACAGCCGAAAATTATGGGTTCAACATTTTTATGAATACGACAAACAAATGTTTAAAATTTTTAAGTACACAGACGCCAAGCTAAAAAATTTTCTAAGTTACAAAAATTAACAAAAATATTATGGCATCAATTTTTGGCCTCTAACATTTAACACCCCACAGTGTCATCATTTCTTATGACGTCGATAACGAATAAATCATCATGCAAGTTTGCCATAATTTGACGTTTTCGTATTTTGTAATCATAGCATGTTCTAATTCGGCTCTTCAATGTACATAATGTCGTCATTATAGAAAATTAATGAATGAGTTCAATATTCAAGATAAGTCAGTGAGATATTCCAAATTTAAGCAGCGGCCGTATTTGGACCACAGTTCTGTACTTTGCACAACCGTGAAATGCGGAAATGATCTTGCTGTGAAATTGGTTAGTTTTTGAGACTTCGATGGGTAGTGGAATGGCTTAAGATGAGTCCTTAAGCCAGATGGGACTCTAGGCCAGTTGTTGTCAACCTTTTGAGTTTCAAGGACCACTTGAAGAATTTGCATCTTAG